>NW_026847549.1:10857575-10906605 GCF_025583915.1 Anolis sagrei ordinatus
GGAGGGACAGTTTAGTGCAAGCCTCCAATGCGCAGACTCAAGCAGCTAAGAAGTACATTGAAGGAATCCATCCCAATGGAGGTGAGTGTGATGCTTAGGGAGATGCATGAAGTAGATCAGAGTGGACACCTGCCAGGGTTTGGGGAGTCACATTGGTGGACCTTTTTGGGCCAACAAGTCCAATGGCTCCCATTCCATCACTTTCAAAAACTCAAGACAGAACCAAACCTGGAATGGATTCAGTGCGTGGGAGCTCCCAAACACCACTCCTGAAAAACTGGCAGAAGAATGTTTGTTGTGGTCCAAAATTTATTTTTGCCTGCTTGGCTATTCCTGTTTATAAAATAACATCACATTCAATTGGCCATTGCAAGAGTTTAGAGCCCAATCTAGCTAAAGTTGAGTCTCACTGAAGTAACTCTTCTGTAGATGTCCGTAGAGAAATAAGGCAAAAATGCAATATCAAATTCTGTAAGATTGAAAGGAACTGGCTTCCTCCAGCAAGTGTATAAACTTCTTTTTCTTATCTAATTTTCAACAGGAACAAATATCAATGATGCTCTTCTCCGGGCAATCTTTATTTTGAAAGAAGCCAGTAATCTGGGAATGTTGGATCCAAGCTCGACATCCATGATTGTGCTTGTTTCGGATGGAGACCCAACTGTAGGTAAGAGCCTTGCACTGTTTTACCTTTTGACAAAATAACTTTGCAAGATTCTGTTGCTGCTTCAGTTTCCTTTCATAGAATCATAGAATCAAAGAGTTGGAAGAGACCTCATGGGCCATCCAGTCCAACCCCCTGCCAAGAAGCAGGAATATTGCATTCAAATCACCCCTGACAGATGGCCATCCAGCCTCTGTTTAAAAGCTTCCAAAGAAGGAGCCTGCACCACACCTCTGGGGCAGAGAGTTCCACTGTTGAATGGCTCTCACAGTCATGAAGTTCTTCCTCATGTTCAGATGGAATCTCCTTTCTTGTAGTTTGAAGCCATTGTTCCGTGTCCTAATCTCCATGGAAGCAGTAAACAAGCAGTAAACATAGGGACCACCAAACGCAGCGCCCAAACAAGAATCAAGGAACATGAAAGGCACTGCAGACTACTTCAGCCAGAGAAGTCAGCCATAGCAGAGCACCTGATGAACCAACCTGGACACAGCATTTTATTTGAGAACACAGAAATGCTGGACCACTCTCACAACCACCATGTCAGACTACACAGAGAAGCCATTGAAATCCACAAACATGTGGACAATTTCAACAGAAAGGAAGAAACCATGAAAATGAACAAAATCTGGCTACCAGTATTAAAAAATTCTAAAATTAAAACAGCAGAGAGAAAAACAGGCAGGGACATCTAATCACCTTCAAGAAGAGTTTGCTCCAGGCACAGTCAGCCCATTGTATGCTAATCAAGGTGGTCAGTTGAAAGATTCACACCCAACCCAACTTACAAAAGCCTTTTGTCTCACCCTGGTCATTCCACAGATATATAAACCCCTTTTTCCCAGCTCCAGCAGACCTCTGAGGAAGCTTGCCATAGATGCAGGCGAAACGTCAGGAGAAATGCCTCTAGAACATGGCCATATAGCCCGAAAAAACCCACAAAAACTGAAGCTTGCTCCCTCCTCCTCCCTGTGGCTTCCTTTCACATATTTATACATGGCTATCATATCTCCTCTCAGCCTTCTCTTCTTCAGGCTAAACATGCCCAGCTCCTTAAGCCGCTCCTCATAGGGCTTGTTCTCCAGACCCTTGATCATTTTAGTCGCCCTCCTCTGGACACATTCCAGCTTGTCAATATCTCTCTTGAATTTTGATGCCCAGAATTGGGCACAATATTCCAGGTGTGGTCTAACCAAAGCAGAATAGAGGGGTAGCATTACTTCCCTAGATCTAGACACTATGCTCCTATTGATGCAGGCCAAAATCCCATTGGCTTTTTTTGCCACCACATCACATTGTTGGCTCATGTTTAACTTGTTGTCCACGAGAGACTCCAAGATCTTTTTCACACGTACTGCTCTCGAGCCAGGCATTTCTTGCGCTTGCTCCTCCTCATTTTAAGTACCCTGCCTAGGTGTATGTCAGCATCTCTTTCCTTTCTTTTCCCATCAGGAGAGTTGAAACTACCTACAATCCAGAAGAATGTGAAGAAGAATATTCAGGATGACATCTCTTTATTCTGCCTTGGGATTGGATTTGACGTGGATTATGATTTCTTGAAGAGACTGGCACAAGAGAACAACGGAATGGCACACAGAGTTTTTGGAAACCAGGAAACCTCTTCTCAAATGAGGGTGAATTTCCTTTGTCATTTTTCCTGTTTAAGATCCATGCCCAATGACATTAAATGCACAATACAAGCGCATCCAGTACAAGTGTCCTGTTATGTGTGGCAAGTTTCTCTTCAAGGCCTCCTCAATCCTGTGCCTCTTTTCAAATTTGCAGAAATTCTTCAACCAGGTCTCTACCCCACTTCTCAAAAAATTGGAATTCAACTACCCACAAGAAATGGTGTCTGATGTCACCCACAACAGCTTCCAGAACTATTTTGGAGGGTCTGAGATTGTGGTGGCAGGAAAAGTGGATACCGCAAACACACAACATTTGCAGAGTGTGATCACAGCAACTGCCGTGAGTATGATGTTTTCAGGTGCTTACAAGCAACTATCTGTGCCGGCAGGACTGAAAACCGACAGGTTGCAGGTTCGAATCCAGGGAGAGGCAGATGAGCTCCCTCTATCAGCTCCAGCTCCCCATGCAGGGACATGAGAGAAGCCTCCCACAAGGATGATAAAGACATCAAATCATCCAGGCGTCCCCTGGGCAACGTCCTTGCAGACGGCCAATTCTCTCACACCAGAAGCAACTTGCAGTTTCTCAAGTTGCTCCTGACACGACCAAAAAAAAAAAAGTTCATTGAGGCCACACAACCCTCAAGTAATAGGCAAAATGTAACCCACAAGCAGCATGTGGTACCCAGGACTCCTAGGATAGCACATGTGGTAGTGACCATCCCATGATAAAGCCACAAGACAATTTTAATCTGATAGCTTGTCCATTTTGTTTTTTAGAGCAATGCACAATTAGTTTTGGAGACTCTGGCAGATGTTGAAGGATTGGATGACTTTCTGAACAAGGACAAGCATGCTGATCCCAAATTCACTGAAAAGTTGTGGGCCTACATAACCATCAACCAACTCATGGCTGAAAGGTGAGGAGGAAAGCAGCCAGTTGAATTCAATCTGTACGTTGTGCAGAAGACTAACAGTCCCAAACACACACATCATTCATGCTCATCACAAACTTCCACCATTGGAATAGTTTATTTTAGGAGAAATTGGGAATAGAATGGTTTTGTTGCAGCTGAATAAGTGGGACTCAACAGTCATTGTCAATCTATTGCAAATTACCTGGTGATCTATAAGTAAATGCAGATCTACTGTCTGCTTACCCACTTCTATTCAACAGTGTTGTATCCCACCCCATTTCAGTTTGCAATCGCCTTTCTAAACATTTCCCAGGCAGTTTAGGTCCTCTTAGCACAGATTCAATTTTCACCCTGGGACAGCAGACACCATGGACTACTAAAAGACTAATAAATGGTTCCAAGCACAAATCAGGCCTGAACTTCCCTGGAAGCCAAAAAACCTAAACTTTGGCCATTTCATGAGAAAAGATTGCTCACTAGGAAAGTAAATAATAGTTGGCAAAGTCGAGGGCAGCAGCAAAAACTCGAAGACTCCATTCCTGATGGATGGACTCAATCAATGAAGGCATGGCCCTGAGTCTGTAGTACCAGAGTTCAGGATAGCATAGGCATAGGCAAACATTGGCCCTCCACATGCTTTGGGCTTCATCTACCACAGTTCCTAACAGTTGGTAAGTAGGCTGGGATTTCTGTGACTTGAAGTCCAAAACACCTGGCACGCCGGTTTGCCCATGCCTATCATAGAAGGATTTGGAGGTTGCTCATTCATAGGGTTGCAATAAGCTGAGGTCAGCTTGAAAACAGTTAAACTCAAACAGCAGAATGCCCTCTATCAATTGGTGCCCAATTTCACTGGCATGATTTTGGGGCACACTTTGAGTGTCTGCTTATGGTCTACTTACATCTTGGTACAGATATCATAAAAACAAACAGGCAGTCATAGATTTCTGTTGCAGCCTGTAACACCTGACTTTGCTTCTTACTCCTGATAGAAACATGGCTCCCACAGCTGCCCTGAAAAGGAACATCACAAAGCGAATGCTCCAGATGTCCCTGGACCATCACATTGTGACCCCCTACACAGCAATGTTGATTGAGAGCCCAAATGGAGATGAGCTGATGCTGGCTGACTCTCCTCAGGACCGGAAGAAGGCCTGCTGTCCAGGTTGGTCTCATGCATGTTGGGCGCAGAGAGCACCCTTTGTACTTACTATTATCATATTTATCTTTTTATCTCTCCCAACAGGTGCTTTAACCATTGGTGCCACAAAGCCAGACAATTCCATCCCACCTTGGGCCACATCTACATCCAAGGATCCATTATCTCAAGTCAGGGGTCCAACTGCTGCAGCTGTTCATCAGGGTAAGAGAAACTGTTATGAATAACTTTCTCGCATTGGAAAATAATATCCCACTTCTGACACCAATTATGTCATGAATGACTTTTCAATAACTTTGAAGCATAGGTTCTTTTTATTGCAGTTTCCAGTGTGAGARGGTATATCAGATTACAGAAAAATATTTAGACATACAGACATACAGATTCTATGCAACTATATTGGTCGTACAACAACTTACAGTTACATTGGACTAACAAACAGACAAAGGGGAAWTACATTTTCACTCARYATTCAYACCACATGTRCAYRCAYYCATCCTCAGGCATTCAAATATTAYCATATCMTTTTCTCTCTCCTTGGAGAAGCACCTGGTAGGCCAGACCCTGCCTTCCTGCAGCTTGCCAATGTAGCTCCAAAACTTCCATAACTTCATAACTTCAAAACGCCAAAATGCATCCTTTCCCTAAGCACAATGCCAAAGACCAGATCTGTGTTTTCCATACACAAAACACTCCCTGCACAAAATCTAATACTCCAAAAGTGCACTTCTTCCTCTTCCCTTGAGAAAGAAGCCCCAAAGTGACCAGAATCATGCTTTCCCATAGCATATCTGACACTCTCCATAGGTACACTATCTCTCTTTCCTATGGAGCAGAGCATAGCGGGTGAACAGTGTCTCTGTCACATTTTGAGCATTATTAGACTGAGTCTTTTATAGGAATATTCTGCTGATGTCATCCCAAAGTTGTAAATTAATGATAGACGACTTCCGTCCTAGCTCCATCTCAGTTTCCTGGCCAGATGATGATCTTCTTGATTAGTGTAGATCTTATGTTGACGTCCTTCTTAACATTGTAAACATTTCTGTTATCACAGTCCCAAATCTTACCAGAGTTTACTTTTCAGTTAGCAACTTTTAATTACAGTCCAGAAAGCAGGTAGTTAGTTATTGCAGGCCTTAATATTTTACTGGTGTTTCCAAAATTATTAATTCCATAAATCCTTCCATTAATTCCCACACATCATATTAAATTCACATTTATCAAATGTGCACATTGAATTTCTTGTGTCAAAACTGTGTTTGTTTTTTTTTGCCTACTGTGGTGGAAAACCAAGAAGAGAAAGCAAAATGAATGGATGGTGAAATTATCACTCCTTTCCTCCTTCCTTTTTTCTTTTCTTCACATGTCCTTCCTTTTCTCTTTCAGCCTCCCACCTCTTCTCTTCTTCCTTACAGCTATCTCTTTTTCCTTCCGTTCTCTCTTGCCAAACTGTGGACACCATGATGGCTGAACTGTCTTTGTGTGTGGCTGCCCTAAACAAAAACACTGTATAGTACCCAAACCCTTCTTTAACACTTCTCACCTGATAGATTCTTCCCACTTTCTCTCCCCACCTTCCCGACACACTGATTTTACCTTAACTAATCAACTGCAACAGTTTATGACCCACGTTCTGTTCATTGTTCTAACTAAAGGAGCCCAAGTGAAAGAACTGCTGAATGGTGAATGAATGCATATGTCAATCCTTTTGAATAAATTGATTTATTCTCATCAGTGCCAATCCCAGATAACACTATTTTAAAAATGATAATCTCTATTAAGAGCCTAAAGTTCTGTTCCGCATTCCAGAGCCAAGAATTCATAATGTGCAAGCTTAATTTTCAGGGTTTTTCTGTTTCCCGTTACGTGTTTGTTAGTGGCATTATGATTTCAGCAGTATTATTATTACAGATTGAGTATCCCTTATCCCAAATGCTGGGAACATGTTTTGGATTTCTGACTTTTTAAGGTTTGGAATACCTGTAAGGTAAAGTAAAGGTAAAGATTTTCCCTTTGCATTAAGTCTAGTCATGTCCGACTCTGGGGGGTGGTGCTCATCTACATTTATAAGCTGAAGAGCCGACATTGTCCATAGACACCTCCTAGGTCATGTGGCCAGCATGACTGCATAGAGCAGTGTTTCTCAACCTTCCTAATGCCGTGACCCCTTAATACAGTTCCTCATGTTGTGGTGACCCCCAACCATAAAATTATTTTCGCTGCTACTTCATAACTGTAATTTTACTACTGTTATGAATTGTAATGTAAATATCTGATGTGGAGGGTATATTTTCATTCACTGGGAGTATTGGGCACAAATACCCAATATGCCCAAATTTGAATACTGTTGGGGTTGGGGGGATTTATTTTTTTCATTTGGGAGTTGCAGTTGCTGAGATTTATAGGAACCTTGGACTGCAAACATTTAATACAAAGCAATAAAATTGGAGCTCCTGGTACAGCCGTACCAGAACAGAATTAGATATCTTGTTGGACCCAAGCCTAAACATGGAATTCATTGATGTTTCACATACATCTGATAAACATAGCCCAAAGATAATTTTATAATATTGTATTTTAGAAGATTTTGCATTTTGGAATTCCTGGTCATGGGTGCTCAATCTGTACAAGTCATTGCTGAAATAGTAATCTTGCTGTAGTAGAGATAGCAGCCAAGGACTGAAATAACTGCAGTTTCCTCACTTGTTTACTTTGTCTTCCTTGCTTTCTCCTTCTTGTGTTCTTTCTTTTATATCCTCTTAACAGTAAAGTTTGTTGGGAGGACTCGTTCTCCCATTCTTTGTAAAGTATCATACACACAGATAATGTCTGGTCCTTCTTATCCACTCCTCAAGGCAAAGGGAGGGATTTCAAGTGGCTGAGGGGGAAAGGAAGGGGCCTGAGGCTGTTAGGAATTGTGGGAGTTGAAGTCCAAAACACCCGGAGGGCCAAAATTTGCCCATGTCTGACATATATTTTGKCCCTGGCRGGCCAAAATTTGCCCATGCATACAACTCAGGGAGCATACAACTCCTCTGTTGCGCCAGCTCCACTGGCTGCCAGTTTGCTACCGGGCACAATTCAAAGTGCTGGCTTTARCCTTTAAAGCCCKAAACGGTTCTGGCCCTACTTACCTCTCCGAACGCATCTCCTCCTATGAACCAACTAGGACATTAAGATCATCTGGGGAGGCCCTGCTCTTCAGTCMKGCSYGCATCACAGGCRCRCCTGGCGGGAACGAGAGACAGGGCCTTCTCAGTGGTGGCYCCWCGGCTGTGGAACGCCCTTCCTATAGATATCAGATCGGCCCCATCCCTATTGGCGTTTCAGAGGAAAGTGAAGACCTGGCTGTTCGAACAAGCATTTGATTAAGCAGTGTAATGAATATAGGAACACGGATTAATGGATGATGAGATTGGATTCTGATTTTGCTGATGAGACGCTAATGATTGTTATATTGATGTTTAATTGTTGATGAGGCTATTGTTTTAACTGTCCCATAATCGTTTTATGATGTTTTGCATTGAATTTTGCTGTTGTTAACTGCTTTGAGTCGCCTGAGGGCTGAGAAAAGCGGTATATAAATAGAGGTTTTGCACGATGGCTCAGGTTGCAAGAGCTCATGCATCAGATTCTTCTTTCTGAGGCTGGACACGAATGTGAATTGGAGGGATCAGAAGCAAATTTTCCAAAGGTATATAAATAAAGTAAATAAATTAATAAATTAATAAATATATCCATAAATAAGAACACCAAAGATCACCCCTAGTGTTTCATTACGTAACAGGGTGGCAAACCCTGACACATGCTACTATTATAATATAAGCTTTCCTGGTGGTAAATGATGTAGCGGATGGTACACAGCAGAGAGGCATAGAAGTCCTTTCCTCCATAGGATCCAGACCCCCAAAAAGCAAAACTGGAATTGAGCCTCAAACTAAATCTAGCATAAGTTACCCCCTGACCAGCACTCAAATGAAATCCATATGGTTGGACATATAGGAAGCCCTGTAGAATGAATGCAGTTTGGCACTCAGTTTGCCATGGCTTAATGCTATAGAATCCTGTGAGTTGTAGTTTGGTGATGCAACAACATGCTTTGATGATAAGCCTAAAGATCTTGTAAAAGCACAGTGCCCATGAACCCATAGTCTTGCCTCAAACTTTTCTCTTCTCCACCTAATCCACTATTACTCTTTTCTGGAAGTTTGCTGTAGAAACCCATATAATGAGTGTATGGAAAAGTAGAAAAAGGGTTGTGATGTGTGTGTGAGTGTGGAGACAAGCTTTCAGGACAACGTCATGTCTTTGAGAAGAGCATTTGGGTACTTTAAATGGGGGTTACATGACCTGAAGTTTGGCGAAACTGTGAGATGGGGTGAGCTCCCATCTGTCAGCTCCGGCTTCTCATGCAGGGACATGAGAAAAGCCTCCCACAGGATGATAAAACATCTGGGTGTCCCCTGGGCAACATCCTTGCAGACAGCCAATTCTCACACACTAGAAGCAACTCGCAGTCTCTCAAGTCACTACTTTGCATGCAGGAAACCCTGAAGCAGTATGGACTAATATATATTATTTTATATGATGAAAAGTCCATCAGCTGTAGTAAACAGGGTCTCCCATTGTTTGGGAAGATGGAATCATAGAATCAAAGAGTTGGAAGAGACCTCATGGGCCATTCAGTCCAACCCCCTGCCTAGAAGCAGGAAAATAGCATTCAAAGCAACCCTGAACTTTACCTGTCTACTCAGTTTTTGTGTGTGTGTGTGTGTCACAAGCTATTTGAGAAACTGCAAGTCGCTTCTGGTGCGAGAGAATTGGCTGTCTGCAAGGATGTTGGCCAGAGGACGGCTAGATGTTTTGATGTTTTACCATCCTTGTGGGAGGCTTCTCTCATGTCCTTGCATGAGGAGCTGGAGCTGACAGAGGGAGCTCAACCCGCTCTCCCCGGATTTGAAGTGCTGACCTATTGGTCAGCAATCCTGCCGGCACAAGGGTTTAACCCATTATGCGGTCTGGGGGCTCCTACCTTGCTTACCCGTGAAACCAGATAGGTGAAGGAGGTAAATGGTGTACATAGACCTTGCAACATCTTGCTTTGTAGGAACAAGAATTCTTTGTCTATGATCATGACATTGACACTGTTTGTGGTGTGCAATGTAGGGACACTTCTGAATGTTGTTTCCTGCCGGTTTGCGAAATGTGTTTTTAGGAAAGTGTCGTAAAGGCTCAGTCTTCTGAGCTGTACTTCATGTTGGCCTTGGCTGTACTCCCGCGGGTAAACAGTGTGAAACTATTCCTGTGAGGGGTAAGTTCAGGACAGTGTGTGTTATATCTCTGATACTGAGACAACGTAGTTTGAGTGGCAACACAAATGCCACCCTCTGTTCAGGTTTGGAGGTTGAAAGAATCTTGCATACTCACGATTATACCTCTGATAATGGTTCGTTGGCAGACACTGGTTTTCCTGTAAGAAGTTGAAAAATATTGCCTGTTTGGCAATCTTGAAGCTCAAGATCTGGGTGAGACCTCACATCTTCATACACACCATTTATTTATTTATTTATTTATTTGTTGTGTCAGAAGTGAATTGAGAGTACATTTGTAATGTATTTAAAAACACAAACAAAGTTTAAAAACTTGGCATTATACTAAATGTCCTTTGACCAGTAGCTGGCCACTTGGAGTGCCTCTGGTGTTGCTATAAGAAGGTCCTCCATTGTGCATGTGGCAGGGCTCAGGCTGTATTGTAATAGGTGGTCTGTGGTTTGCTCTTCTCCACACTTGCATGTCGTGGACTTCACTTTGCAGCCCCATTTCTTAACATTAGCTCTGCACCTCGTGGTGCCAGAACACAGTCTGTTCAGCGCCTTCCAAGCTGCCCAGTCTTCTGTGTGCCCAGGAGGGAGTCTCTCATTTGCTATCAGCCATTGATTGAGGTTCTGGGTTTTAGCCTGCCACTTTTGGACTCTTGCTTGCTGAGGTGTTCCTGTATCTCTGCAGATCTTAGAAAGCTATTTCTTGAGAAAGCATTGGTGTACTGGCTGATATACGAACAGGGGATGGGCCAGAGATGTCACTGTCTTGGCCCTTTCATTATTGGCTGCTATTTCTTGGCATGTGTATCCTTCATACACACTGATATAGGAGGATATCAGCTGCTGGCCTCTCCTCAAAGCAAGGCAATAGGTTTCTGGAAGAAGTAGTCGTGGATTGTCACTGCAGCCACCCAACATTTGCTGTCTGAGGTATCTGCTTACTTGAGGTGAGCAGGATATTCTGCTCAGATTATGGTCTTCTTCACGGACACATAATTTCTTAAACTGCTGCATTCAAACTGTTTGTGGCCATGGTGTAAATCAATCTTTCCCAACCCAATGTGTTGGCTACAACTCCTATCTTCCCCAACATGGGGATCAAAACAAATCTTCCTTTTTGGAAGATTTCAGCTTGGAGAAAGCTGAGGCAAAGGAGCAGAAAGTGTTAAAATGAAAAATTGCAAATTTTTTATCTCCCAAAATTTTTATGAACCATGCACTAATAGCAGACTGTGCATATCTTCTTCATTCTTCAAACAGGATCCTTAGTTATTGGCCAAGCACCGACTGAAAACCCCATCCCATCTTGGGTGAAGCCCACATCGAAACCAGGGGGCCCATTAGCTGTTGTTATGGGTCCAACTATTTCTGCCGTACACGCAGGTAATCGAAGTTGGGCTGACTTTTATCTGTCTTTCATGAGAAGGACAGCAACTCTGTGGCTGTATGCGAGAAGTTGCAGTTGGTTGTGGTTTTGCAAGGTCTTTAGCCTTCCCTGCCAAAGCATGCTGGTGCCTCACCAAACTACAATTCCCATGATTTTATATTACAGTATTGAGTCATGGTATTTAGAGGGTTTTTTGTCATGTCAGCAGTGACTTGAGAAACTGCAAGTCGCTTCTGGTGTAAATTGGCCGTCTGCAAGGACGTTGCCCAGGGGACGCCTGGATGATTTGATGTTTTTATCATCCTTGTGGGAGGCTTCTCTCATGTCCCCGCATGAGGAGCTGGAGCTGATAGAGGGAGCTCATCCGCCACTCCCTGCATTCGAACCTGCGACCTTCAGTCCTGCCGGTACAGGGGTTTAATCCACTGTGCCACCAGGGGCTCCATGGCATTTAGAGTGCATTAATTGTACAGTGTAGATGCACTTCCAGCTACTACTACAACAAAACTTTATTTATATCCTGTCTCCTCTCCCTGTGGGGCATTAAATTGGTACGTCAATACCTATGCAAATCCTCTTGACCACTTAAGTCAGTTTCAAACTGGTATTAAACAAAGTGGTTTTCTGTGCAGATTATTACATATTGTAAAAAATCGTAGAACTAGTTTGAGGCCTGGATGGTCATTATACAGACCACAGATCACTGATGTGCATTAAGGGCTTTGTTTTGCACGCTTTCACGGGAGTTTGTTGTTTAGCTGCCACAGTCTGAAGCTAGCTTTGAACTGCATTAAATAGTCATTCAGATGGGGCCTGAGCTGCTACTTGAGACTAGCGTTCTGGTGGCCATAATTCCTTTATTGTATCCAGTTCTTCTATGTTAAAGTGGCAAGTAGTGATATAATAAAGACAGGGCAGATCTGGGGTCATTGCTATGGCTATCACTGGCTCTTACCCATTGTCACAAACATATCATCCAGCCATGTGCAATTTCCATTTTAACATTTTTTCCCACCTGCACAAGACATCTTCGCTGATCACTGGGATAATTCAGTTTCACTCATCTTCTTCCATGACAGGATCTTTACTTTTAGGGCAAGCCAACAATTCCACTTCATCCTTGAACAGAAAGAACCCAACTGACAGCAACAGGATACATTCAGGTAGAGGATATTGTACCATCTTTGTTTTCCATGTTACTTACTTTCTTTGGTTCAAGACAGAGTGCCTGTGCAAAATTCAGGGGATGGGTAGATAAAGGAATCATTTTCCATACTTCGGCATCTTCAGCATGTGGAAGTCCTCGATCTTAGGGCCTTGACTCCCTTCTCTAATCCTTGAATGAGGAGGAGGAATCTATGGGCAGGAATGCAGTCCTGAGTATGTGTATATGTCAGACTGCTGGATCTGTGGGTTCTGCATCCAACCATGGCTCAAAAATATTTGAAAGGCATGTGGGATGCTTCATCTCTCCCTGATATTGTCCATTCAATAGTGGCCTCACAAGAAGACCATGATGGAAACCATTATGTGGCCCTCTCCTGTTTTGGAAGGAAGCAAGATAGACAACTGTTGGACAGAGAGGAATGGAGATTATTCAGAGTGGAATCTCACTGGGCTTATAGTAAGAGGAATCTTGGTAGGGACCTGGGTGACACCCTAGAGCAGTGGTTCTCAACCTGGGGTCCCCAGATGTTTTTGGCCTTCAACTCCCAGAAATCCTAACAGCTGGTAACCTGGTGGGATTTCTGGGAGTTGTAGGCCAAAAACATCTGGGGACCCCAGGTTGAGAAGCACTGCCCTAGAGTCATTCCCAATAGACCTGACATACAAAATGAGCAATGAGGTGGCCCTTTGTTATTGGTTGTCAGGGTAGGGACTTGAGCTTTCATAGATTTTGGTGTCTGGAGAGAGTTTTGGAATCGATCTCATATGGGATCGGACTTTTGTGGATTTAATTAGTCACAGATTTGTTTGAAATGTTTTCATAAAAATCTCTAGGTCCTCCTTTGTGATTCTGTGGACAACATCCAAAAGGTGATGTGGTCCAGCAGGAGTTGACCAGAGTTGTGCTGGAGAACCTAGAGATTCCTAGGTCCCCCCATGCGATTCTACGATTGACGTTGAGTGGAAGTTGACTATAGATTTGTGCTGTAGGACTTAGAGATTCCTAGAGAAGTGTTCTCTCAAATTTTTAAAAAGTGTCTTTTTTCATTCATTTTTTCCTTGTCTTTGTGAAGTCCTGTGCCCTTAACCCCAGTGAATGTGGAAGGTTGGCTATAAGATTAACAAACATGTCTTGAAAATATAAAATGAACAAATGAATAACTGTGAATATATATGAATATACATGAATATAGCTTTAGCTTCTGCCTTCTTCAGTTGGTGAAGATGAAACTGCGCTGCATCCAAGGTAGCAGTTTGAAACACTCTCACTCAAAGGTGGTTTTGAGGCGTTCCTTCCTCTGAAATATAGTCTATTGCACCTGGCATTAATTTCTGATCTCCCATCAAAGTACTAACCAGAGCTGAGCCTGGTTAGCTTCCAAGATCAGACTGAATCTGGTACTTTCAGAGTATTTAGACCCTTCATTTCAGACATGCCGCCTCTTAAACCTTGTGAATCTTGAAGAGAAGCATATCTTCTTTTTTGTGGTATACCATGGCAGGATGGGATGGGGATTCATGCACACTGTGTGTATAGTTCTTCCACAGATAGAAGTTGGTTGGGATTTCAGGGTCTAAATTCATTTACTTGGTCCTCAAGATGTAAAGGAGGGATCTCACGGTGTTGGGCTACAACTCATGAAATCCCCAGCTTGCACGGCCAATAGTTGTGGGTTTCTTGGATTCATAGCCCCAAAATCACTTTCAAAGAAAGCAGCTGTAGGAAACATAGTTTTCTTCTACAGTGATCTGTGACAGAGGAGAAGGGAATAATGGGGTTGAAATTAACCTTGCTAAGAAAAGTGAAACAGCCTTTGTAGACCCTAAGAAGCTCAGTGAGGCAGTCAAACAAACTCTTACTTGGTCTGTCCTGGTATTGGCTACCTGGCTTGAGAAGATATACAGTTCCTTTCAAAGTCTACCTAGAGAGGAAGTGAAATGAACACAAGAGCTTTTTCATGAAAAGGGGAAGCAAGCTCAAGGAATGCCTCTTGGGGAGTTTTGAATGCCCCTTCCTTACTTTGTTTCTGCTTTTCTTCTACTTTCCTTGCTCAGTTCCTGCTCAATAATTAGATTATGAGTTTGTTTTTGATTTCTAGTGCATTCCAATATCTATCTATCTATCTATCTATCTATCTATCTATCTATCTATCTATCTATAGCTGAATTCTAAAGTCTGGGTTATGTATGTTATTGTATTCCCCATCACTGTGTATGGATGTAAGAGATAGATGGTAAAGAAAACTGATAGAAAGAAAATCAACTCATTCGATTGTCTGCTCGGTTTCCTTTGGGCCTGTAAAATGCATTTCCAGATGCAAGTAGAGTTTTAAATTAGGTTCTTGTGGGTTTTTTCGGGCTATAGAGCCATGTTCTAGAGGCATTTTCTCCTGACGTTTCACTTGCATCTATGGCAAGCATCCTCAGAGGTAGTGAGGTCTGTTGGATTTAGGAAAATGGGTTTATATATTTAAATTTCTGCAAGGTTAGAAAATTGGAGACGAAAGGAAAATTTGAATTGATATGATGCTTATGGGGGATTTCCTCATTTTCCTACTCCCCTGGAAAAAAGAGGTGACAAGTCTTTAATTGTCCGGAAATCAATGGAATTCAGTGCAATTTAATAAACGCTCTGAAATCCTTTAGCAGATGAACCTCAGTATTTGTGTGTGTATCCTGTAAAATGGATGTGTGAAACAAATGTTCTTAAATCTTTTTCCCATAAGATGTACATCATTTGTTTTGTTCCATTTCCAGTGGATAACGACCCCCATTTTATTATCAACCTGCCAAGACAACAGAAGAACATCTGCTTTAATATAGATTCTGAACCTGGTGCAATTCTGAATTTAATTTCAGATACACAGTCAGGTAAGAAAAAGTACCGTCTATTGTGGTCACTGCATCTAAAAGTAAAGGTAAAGGTTTCCCCTGACACTAAGTCTAGTCATGTCCAACTCTGGGGGGTGGTGCTCATCTCCATTTCTAAGCCAAAGACCCGGTGTTGTCCGTAGACACTTCCAAGGTCATGTGGCCAGCATGGCTGCATGGAGTGCCGTTACCTTCCTGCCAAGGAGGTACCTACTGATATACTCACATCTGCATGTTTTTGAACTGCTAGGTTAGCAGAAGCTGGGCCTAACAGTGGGAGCTCACCCCGCTCCCCAGATTCAAACTGCCAATCTTTCGGTCAGCAAGTTCAGCAGCTCAGTGGTTTAAGCTGCTGTGCCACCCAGTGCATCTATTTAGGTTCATAAAAGACAGTGTTTAGAAAGTGTTTTCTGATACCAGAGGATTGAAGTTGAAAGAGATCCTAAATGGTTTGAGAAAGTTACTGTTTACAATATCTATGGCCCTGATAATAGCATTTTGATACCACATTAACTGCCATGGTCTATCCTATGGAAACCTGGAGCAGTCTAGGTAGTCCCTAAGTATGAAACAGTTACACATTCATAATTCTAGGTTACAAATCCAAAAATTGCAGTACTTAAATGCCAGCCACCATTACAGTTGGAATCAAAATACAGATCACAAGGACATTTCCAATAGCTCTCAGGCTCAGTCTTTACAGGGCATTATAGGTCTACCATTGAGGGAACAAGCTTGTTTCCTGCTACCGCGGAAACTAAGACTTGGAGCAATGGGTTCAAATTACAGAAAAAGAGATTCCACCTGAACATTAGAAAGAACTTCCTGACTGTAAGAGCTGTTCAGCAGTGGAACTCTCTGCCTCAGAGTCTGGTGGAAGATCCTTTTTGGAGGCTTTCAAACAGAGGTGGGATGGCCATTTGTCAGGGATACTTTGTGTTTGGACTAGATGGCCCATGGCATCTCTTCCAACTCTATTATTTTATGATTCTTCTCTGGTTGGGGTTACTAATTTGATTCAACTCTTTATCTTTGAACTGGACTTGAATGGTGTGACTCTTCAGTGTCTTGTGCCACATAAAACACACAAAACGTGGCAATATTCTATGCCCAAGTGCTCCAGAAGACTCGGTTTGTTTAACCAAGAGATAAACATGAATACATCCCAATATGCCATGTTGGCTTCTTCAAAAACACTGAATGCTTTCCTTTCCCCTAGCGATCACCATTAATGGGCAGCTCGTTGGAGCCAAGAAATCCCTCAATAATAAACTGCACACCTATTTCGGCAAGATTGGGTTCAATTTTGAAAAGAAAGGCATCAAGGTTGAAGTCAGCACCGAGGCCATAACTTTGAAGGATGGTTCCTCCAGCACTTCTTTCTCCTGGTCTGATACAGGAAGCCTCATTCGGAGAAGGTACAGATAGTGTTCGGGGCTTTTTTTGGGCTGTGTTTTCAACTACTTTCTTCATTTCTGTCTCCCAAACTGTGTTGGGTGGGAACTGTACCCATGGGTTCAACTTGACCCTAAACAGGTTCTTATAATGCCTAAGATGCCACCAAGTCAAGTTTCTGCAATACCACTTGTGGATTGAGATAGGGGGAGATAACTATCCATTTAGATTTTCCTCACAGTCAGTTTTCAAAAAGCGAAATCTTCAGTTCATTCCATTGCAAATATGAAGAATGCTATTAACTTTTGATTAAAATTGAACTGATACTAAATTTTCTTTTCATCTTTGCTCATGGGTTTGTTGGCTTGCTTTGCCTAGAGTGCTAGTCTCTGTGAACAGAGACAGCAATGTCACGATCACCGTTGATGGGGAGCTGTCCTTCATGGTTATACTACACCGAGTGTGGAAAAAGCATCCCATCAATGTTGACTTCTTGGGAATCTACATCCCACCTGCAAGTAACTTCTCATCTGGTGTGCATGGCCTGATTGGTAAGATTTTCGGGAAAGAAGTTTGGTTGGTTTGACTATTTGGGTATTTTCCTTTGCAGAAGTTGCTGGTGTCCTCTTCAGAATTCACCAGGCCCACGTATTATGTAAACTCACTGAACACAGTTTTACGTATATGAAAAGAGCTTTGACTACCATGAAATCTCACAGGAGGTTCTAGCAATATCTAGCGAGGTTCAGCTGAAGGTTGACCACAGAATTTCACTTTTCTGGGCATCACTAGACTCTTCTGTGCAATTCTATTGTACAATTTATTCTATTCTATTGTACAATGTATTGTACAATTTCTGTGCAATTCAATTGAAAGTTTAAGACACGATTTATTTCAGATAACAAAAATAGTGTTATAGATTATGCATGAACATTGTATTACACAAAGGGGCCTGGAATAGATCCTTCATATAATACATGGGACTATTATATTGCAATGCAAACACAAAAGTTTCTAAAAATCCACTTCTAATCTTTTCCTCCTGATCTCCTAGCCCTTCCCAATTATCGGGGGATATAGTTACGTCTGGGTGATTGATAATTTGGTTGTTTGAGAGTGCAATAGGCCTCAAAGAGTAGTGGACTTCTTTTAATAGTACTTTGGTTGTTTTCCTATGTGGCAGAAGGGTGGTTTAGATGGCCTTTGGTCACTGAAATTCCAAAACAAAATTCTCTCTTCCAGGTCAGTTTATGACTGAACCAGATGTGCAGGTCTACAATGAGAGACCTGGCCATGAGCCTGGGAAATCACTAGCTACAATGGAAGTCAAAGGCCATAAGCTCACTGTTACCAGGTAAGGCATATGACTCACCCAAGAACAAACCCTACATGCTCCTCAAGATGCTTACTATGGGGATGGTGGGCATGTATATATAGTGTTTTGCTTCCACATATATTTGTGCAGAATAACCTCTATGAACCCACAAGAGCCCTACAATCCATCTTCTAGTAAGGCCCTCCTCTTTGTTCCATTACTTTCTCAATCTCATTTAGTGGGAACAGGAGAGGGCACTGAGCAAAAAGTTGGACTTGATGGCCTATGAGGCTCCGTTTATGATTCTTTGTAACAGGACGAGGGATAGTCCCCTCTGTAGTCCCCACAGGGCAAGAAATGGTTCCTGAATTGGGGCAGGATTAGTCTGAACTTTAAAGAAACTAAGTAAGCCATTCAACCTATTTGGGGGCTGGTTCAGAGCCTTTAAAGTTCAAATAAACACCTGAAACCAAAACACTGTCTACTGTCATGAGAGTTGTTAACCCAATTGTTCCCAACCTTTTTTGACCAGGGGCCACTCTGGTCATTAGGATCAAAAGGTTTATGAATCAGTTTTTGTTCAATTCTAGATTCAGTTTGGTTATTTGGGGGAGCTGATTCAGAAATTTCATTGGATAGATGACAGCAGCTCTAGTTTCTGATACAGAACATATGCCATCCAATAGTTGCCATCTGCTCAGCCACAGAAAACCATATTTAATCATCTAGAGCTCATGTGGTAGTCATAATCTTTAGTGAGTAGTGAACTTCTCCCCTCCTGACATCCCTATTACCACGGCACTATAAGAGGATTTTGCAAGACTAGTTGCTCTCATTGCCATGTGGTTTCAAGGCAACAGGATAGTAATGGTGAGGCCGTGGACCATATTTTCGTTCTTGCGGACCACTGGTGGTCCATGGACCACAGGTTGGGAACCACTGTTCTAACCTCTCTCACTCATGCAATAAAGAGTCTTAGAATAACCATTCACAAAGTACAGTCAGCTCTCCACATTTGTGGGTTTAACTTTTGTGGATTTTGATTATTCACAATATTTGATAACAATTCTTTCTAGGAATCTCTACGCCTCTTCGGTGCTCAACAGTTGACCATAGGTCATAACCAGCACAATGAACTGTGCCCAGAATCAAACTATAGCCAATGAAGCTGTGTCAACAAGGGAGCCATACACTCCTTGTACCTGGCACACTGTGGAAAACAGGAAGTGGGCTCTATATGACAGAAAAGCAATGGTTCTCTGGTTTTATCAGTTCTGCTTGGTTATATCCTCTACTGACTGTGATTTTTAATTTTTGTCTCCCATTTAGAGGTGTGCAAAAAGACTACCGATTGAACCGAGTATTTGGAACTGGCGTTCATTGCTGGTTTGTGCACAATAACGGAAAGGGCTTCCTGGATGGCACCTACAGAGACTACCTTGTCCCCAGTTTGTATAGCTACCTGAAGCGTCTCTGAGGCGGTAAAAGAAGAGCAGATGTGGCCCACCTCTGATCAGTTAAACCTTTATTCATGCAGCTCCTATAACGAGTCACTGTTGAACCAGTCTTTCAAGGTGAAAATCTTTTTTCAAGAGAAAAAGCCCAAGTATGCAAAATATATCCTACAGCCCGTATGGAGTCTGCTCCAAGTATTATTAAGCTGTTTTTCTCCTGAAGACAGCTCATAACAATGGTGCTAGTAGAGAAGGCTAAGCAAAAAATATATCTGCCATTTAACGTCGAGCTTGACATTAAACCCAAGTAAGTTTAGCTATTAATAACAGGAAATTGGTCTCTGAGACAAATACATTTTTGAATATAATTAAAAATACCTCTTTGTGGAGATTGTGTCTTTTGTTCAGTTTGTTGCAGGAAACACCCCCAACTCCAATATGTGATTGTAACTGACATCGAAAATGAAGTCTCAAGCAATCTCAGTTGTTCTGAGGAAAAAATGTAATTCTTTCAAGTACAACGCATGGAAAATAATTTCTAACCTGTCCTGTGGAAAATAATTTCTAACCTGTCATATTCCAAGGTCTCATTATGTGTATTCGTTCAGAACAGAGGTCCTCAAACTCCAACCTGCAGACATAGTCCTACCCGCCAAAGCATTATTTTGCAGCCTGCCCTTGCTGTGTCAGCCCATAGCATTCTCCCTCCACATACAAGAATATTTAGTCCCAGAAGTGGTCAGGGAAACTAGAAACCAGCATTATACCATTGGGCTCTAGGGACATATCTGCCATTCCTATGATGTCCCCTCTGTGATTTCCCCCCTCCCTCCAAATCCTTGAAGCTATAAAATAAATATTACCCTTGACATTAAGTCTAGTCATGTCTGACTCTGGGAAGTGGTGCTCATCTCCATTTCTAAGCCGAAGAGTCGGCATTGTCCATAGACACCTCCAAGGTCGTGTGGCCAGCATGACTGCATGGAGCGCTGTTACCTTCCTGCCGGAGTGATATCTATTGATCTACTCACATTTGCATGTTTTCAAACTGCTAGGTTGGCAGAAGCTGGGCCTAACAGCGGGAGCTCACCCCGCTCCCTAGATTCAAATCACCAACCGTTCGGTCAGCAAGTTCAGTGGTTTAACCCACTGTGCCTCCAGGGGCTCCATATTACCGAAAAGACTGTAATTAGTATTTACAATTCTACAAGTAAAAAACAAACAAACAAAAAAACCCCCAAAAAAACCTGAACAGAGTTTGAAACTAAGAAGATACTTGTCTAAGAAATGAGTCCAAAGTCAAGCCAAGTGTTACTGGAAACCCACTGTGCCACCGGGGGTTCCATATTACCGAAAAGACTGTAATTAGTATTTACAATTCAGGATAGGTTAGAACGGCCCCAACTTTGAGGATATCATTCAGAGTTAAGGATAAATTTATGTGGATTAAGACATAATTTCTTCTGAAATTAAATTCACACTTCACATTTCTGATCGGTTTTGATGAACCTAGAAAGAAAATACCAGACTAGTCCTTTTTTTTTTTTACACTTTCCTTTGTTGTGAAAAAGATTCATAAGACATTACTGTTAAAAGAAAATATCACACCAAACAAATATTAATTTGTTCATTACTGAATGGCAATAAAAAGTCACTGTACAAAGGCATTATACATACATATATTTTTTTTACAAATCTACAGAAGATGAAGTCTGTGTTCATGGCAAGAGTAACAGAATAGGAGACCAGATGAAAAAGACCTGATGTCTGAATGCACACTGACTCACAGCTAGCTTAACTTACTTACTGACAATCAAAGTTTGGCACTTACATCAAAATGGCATTTTACCACTTGTCACCCTCTTTTTATGTAGTCTCCCTTGCTGACTGTATCTGGTTCAATGCAAATATTCATGAAGTCCTCTGTATACTCAAAATGTGTTAAGGGAAAAGACACAATAATACAAACATTCACTCCCTTGGAAGCCTCTGCTATGCCACTGGAAGGTGCTCTGGAAAGCAGTGAAAAAGCCTGGGGTGATGGCCTCAGTGTGCACAGAACGCATATGGTATATGTGTGCACGGAGGCCAGGCTTTCTCCTTGGCTCCTTCTGGGTCGACCTAGAGACAGCCAGAACTAACACACGACTTTCCCAGAAAGTTCTGTTTATTCATTATTCATGTCAAGATCATAAGAAAACACAGATTGGTAAAGTTGCATTAAAAAAAAACACAACCCCGCAAGACATAGAATCCAGTGGTTATGCTGAATAAAGGATACTGGGAGTTGTAATACAAAACTTATAATACATAACTTTTCCAATTCATGGCAAAATAAGACACACACCTCTGAAAAAAAATCAAAGGAGGAAAACTCAGGAGTCATTACTCAAACATGGCTCCTCTTCCTGAGCAAGTAAAAGCTGTTTTTCCCTGAGCACTCCCCACTCAAAAAACATGGTGCCAGAGGTTGGTTGCTCAAAAGGTGCTGATAGGTCTTTACTTAAACCCCTGCCATTTTCTACTGAGGTAACAAACATCCCCATGGCTCTCCCGTGCATCAGTGTAGTATCAACGGGTGGAAATCTTAATTATGTTTCCTGCAGGAGAGGAGGTGATTACTAACAGAAAACAGAAAAAAGACACGCTGGCTTGGCTTGAACTGGAATGCAAAGGTTTAAGAACTGTGAACTGCAATTACAGCTATCTGTTAGATTTCATTCCTGGACTGCACAAGTCTCTTGTGTCATCAGGTCTCCAGTCCTGCATGAGTAGCTAGACTAGAGATAGGATTAGGCTGAGGGATTCCTTGCCCACATTCCTGTGCATGTTTACCACAAGGGCTTTGTCTTTCTTCCTCCTGCCAGTCACTGTCTCCTCCTCCTTTGAAGATGTAGCTATGGAATCTCTGTGAGGGAACTTCCTTTTTAAAGGTATTTTTATTGTCCTAGTCTTGGCCATGTGGCCATCCACAATTGTCTCTTCTGCCTTTTCTTCCTTCCACTGGGGACACATTTTGCCTCTCTCTTTAGGCAAAATGTAGCTGCATGGATTTTTTTTTTACTTTTTGACTTTTCTTTTTACCTTTCTTTAGAAGATGAGATTTAGTGAGCTAGTTAGTTCCAAGACCTTTCCTATCTTTTACTTCAATAAATATTTTTGAACCTAAAGTCCTGACTTTGCAATCCTGTATCATCTTGTTGAATAAAAGCTTATCCCAGCTCATCACATGTACGTTTCTGCTGGTTATGAAGTTTACTTCTGGTACGCTGCTATATTTAAGACGGAATCACCCCAACTGAGGTTTATTTTGACAGCTCAGATTCTCCAACACTATCTGTGACCATTGGAGTAGGGAGATCAATTTGTCAGCATAGGAAATCAGCATATACTGTGCAGAACTCCTCTCCAAGGTGTGCTGGATTACAACCCTCATCACAGCATGGCTCCACAGGAGATGTGGTTCAAAATAAGTAGAACGTACTACAACAAGGAAGGCTGATACCAAAGGTGTTAGGTCCATGTCAAAAACTATCTTTAATCCTACTGGTAGAGGAACCCAGTTCTTGCAGCTTATCTACCTTACATTTTGCAAGAAGTATCAGCTACAAAGAGAAGACAGAACTACTCATATCTGACAAGGGATCATGCAGGAGAAATATAGAAGATTTCTAGCTGCAAAGTGTAAAAAGGCATGGAGAAAGTGTTACAATGATACAGAAAAGACCTGGGTCTATTTCATACTATATAATTACAGCACTTTAACTGCCATGGCGTCTGGAATTTGTTGTCTGGTAAGGCCATAAAAATCCCTGGAAGACAATCCTAAATTCCTCATGAAAATAAAAATCTTTGGATTCCATAGGCTGAAACCATGACAGTTAAAGTGGCACTGAAGGGCTATAATTGTATAATCTGAAAGACCTACTGTGACTAACAAGAGGGTACTAAAAATCCTGTTCAATTTTCAGTATGAATCAAGTTCAGAACTCCGACACAGTGGAGTCTAGTGCAGTGCTGTTCTTAACCTGTGGGTTCCTCAGGCCATATATCCCAGAATCCATCTGCTCTTCTGCTGATCTCAAGCCAACTTCGAAATGTCTTCATATGGGATGCCCTCAACTTGACGTCCTTTCAGAGGCCCCTGAAAGACAAAATACCTTCTCAGATAATGGTGTGCAACAATGGGCCAAACTGTGAAAGTTCTAGTAATGCAGGGAAAGGACCCATTGGGACAATGACATCTCCCTTGAAAAATAAATATGGCTGAGACAGGGGAATTGCAGATGGGCCTATAGGACAGGCACAGGGAAACTTTGGCCCTCCAGGTGTTTTGGACTTCAAAACTTCCCTATCGGCTGTTAGGAATTGTGGGAGTTCAAGTCCAAAACACCTGAAGGGCTGAAGTTTCCCCATGCCTGCACTAAAGGCCCATCTGCACCTGCTGCCATCTCTCCATTTGTAAAAGCACACCTTAAGAGTTTAAACGTAAAGGTAAAGGCTTCCCCTGACATTAAGTCTAGTCGTGTCCAACTCTGGGGGGTGGTGATCATCTCCATTTCTAAGCTGAAGAGGCGACGTTGTCCATAAACACCTCCAAGGTCATGTGGCCAGCATGACTGCATGGAGTGCAGTTACCTTCTCTCAGAATTGGTATTTACATTTGCATGTTTTCAAACTGCTAGGTTGGCAGAAACTGGGCCTAACAGTGGGAGCTCACCCCGCTCCCTGGATTTGAACTGCCAACCTTTCAGTCAGCATGTTCAGCAGCTCAGTGGTTTTACCTGCTGCACCACCAGGAGAAGCCATAGATGTAGCACAAAAAACTACTTTGCTTCCCTCCCCCCTCCTCCGCAAAAAAAAAAAAAAAAACAAACAAACAAAAAAAACCCAACCTCTTCAAAAGGGCCTTGCCGTTACCCGTCTTTTAGGCTGAGAGTATGACTTGACCAAGGTCACCCAGATCTGCTGGCCCCAGAAAAGTGCAAAACTGATGTGTCAAAGCTGGGCAAAAGCATTCCTGGTCGTTGCAGCCACCTGACTCCCTCACAAGCAGAATTAGGTCCAAGAGGACCCCTAATTCCTGTTACATTCCAAACAATGTTCTCATAATAAACTTACCGATTCAATGATTATGGTTGCTGAAAACGTTTTCTCGTTAATGCCCTGCAAAGTCGCTTCTTGTCCTCTGTAGCCACCATTCAAAACACGCACCCTTTTGCCTGAAACAGGATAATCAAAGCATTTTCTTCACACAAAGGGAAACCGTTAGTCAGCCCAACCCAACATTGTCTGCCTTGGCTAGCAGTGCCTTCTCAGAAGTCTCAGGGTCCTTCCAGGCAGGTTCTATATCTCAGGATCTGATCCCAGCTTTTCTGCTTTAAACAAGAGTCTGCACTGCCAGATAATCTGGGATAAACAGAAAACCTGGGATCAGAACCTGGGATATGGGGTCTGTCTGGAAGATCCCTCAGGAACAGTTCTTCTTCCCTAGTTCTGCCGACACCCAACCTGAGATTTCTTCATCTCCACAACCTGGGGTTGCAATTCAGTTCCCTCTCAGCAGAGTGTAAATATCCGCATATATATGCTATGCCTGCATTACACAGCCCCATGCAGAAGAGCAACACTGTGCAACACATGTCAGTGACTGGGTGCAAATGAGAAAGAGCAATGTCCAATTACAATGTGGAGCGGCAACACACAATATTGCTGTATGTACAACTCTGCTTCCACTCTTTGGCAACACAATAAGCATATGTAAAGTATCAGGACCTTAATATTCATGCGGATGAATATTATTTTAAATTATCTGGACTGTTGAATCTCCCAGTCCAAAAGATAATGCTGCCTCCTAGTGACTAAATATGTAACTTCCAAGTGGCTGTCTATAGGAGCTGGATTTTAGGATCACGAGGTATGGATTTTTTAAAAATCCAAAGGGGTACTCACAGCACCCCGACAGATGGCCATTCAGCCTCTGTTTCAAAGCCTCCAAAGAAGGAGTTTCCACCACACTTCAGGGAAGAGAGTTCCACTGCTGAATGGCTCTTATAGTCAGGAAGTTCTTCCTAATGTTCAGGTGGAATCTCCTTTCCTATAGTTTGAAGCCATTGTTCCACATCCTAGTCTCCAGGGCAGCAAAAAGGAAGCTTGCTCCCTCCTCCCTATGACTTCCCCTCACATATTTATACATGGCCCTCATGTCTCCTCTCAGTCTTAACTTCTGCAGGCCAAACATGCTCAGCTCTTTAAGTCGCTCCTCATAGGGCTTATTCTCCAGACGTTTGATCATTTTAGTCGCCTTCCTCTGGACACATTCCAGTTTGTCAACAGCTCCCTTCAATTGTGGTGCCAAGAATTGGACACAGTATTTATTTATTTACAGTATTTCTATACCACTTTCCTCACCCCTAGGGGGACTCAAAGCAGTATTCCATCTACATCCTATGTAGCTGAGTATTTTTTGAATTTACCCAAGGCAATTAAGCTATGTTTTTCCAATTCTGCTCATAGGCACAGTTACCAAATGAAAAAAGATGAAAAATTATTTAGTGAAAAGAAATCGACATTTGACTTACCAGGTGCTGGAATCACTGTCTCTAGATGAGTCTGATCAAGTTTCAGCCTGTCTCCAGAATCAATTGTTTTGACAACCGCAGTATATTTGTCAATTACTTCCTGTATATCAAAACAAGTTTGTTAATGACAGAAAATCTGTACCTGATTCTCACTGTGGAAAGTAACATTTAAAATCTAGAGTGGCCCATTTTGTTTAAGAATACAGTATTACTCTTGGAACCATAGAACCCACGGCTTTCGGCAAAACCTGAGATACAACATCTCCAAGGCCCCCTATGCAACTTTCCTAAGATTACTTTACCGTTGGTAGGGTAAATCTGAGCAATGGGTGTGAACCCAGCCTCTTTTTTTTTTTTTTTTGTCATGTCAGGAGCGACCTCAGAAACTGCAAGTCGCTCCTGTTGTGAGAGAATTGGCCATCTGCAAGGACGTTGCCCAGGGGACACCCGGATGATTTGATGTTTTTATCATCCTTGTGGGAGGCTTCTCTCATGTCCCCGCATGAGGAGCTGGAGCTGATAGAGGGAGCTCTTCCGCCTCTCCCCGGAATCGAACCTGTGACCTGTCGGTCTTCAGTCCTGCTGGCACAGAGCTTTAACCCACTGCGCCACCGGGGGCTCCAACCCAGCCCCTGATACTGCAGTATCAGGCGGCAACCTAGAAATAGCAGAGATCGGTGCGGGGGAACTCCTGTCCAAACCCTGACATGGAAGCACAAAACACGACTCCTTTCACCCACAATTATTCCACTGACAGGCAAAAGGCCAAACACTTACCTTTATAACTGCCTTCCTTTTGTGGTATTTCTCACCGAGTTTCTTTGTGATGATTTTGACCACAATGTCCTGGAGAAGACAAATTTTAAAAGGACTGACTGCATCCAAAGCAGTTTGTCTTCACTTGCAGCACATCCCAGCTTCTTGCAATAACCTACCAGCTGGGTCCTAACTTGGATGGAACTAGAAGAGATACCACTGTGAAAGAGGATCTAGGTATAGTTCCTTCTGTCCTAGTCATTCCTGCACACAGGAGACCCTTGCCATGTTAGCATTCTGAAATGGAACCAGTTGTAATTCCAGGCATCTCAAAGACTTCATTTGGTTTCCAAAACTGACACAAACAAAACCATTTCTGGTGGGAAATGATGGAGTAGCACATATTCAAGAAAGGAGCATCTAAACCTAAAATCCTTTAGTCGATGAAGTCCTGCATCCCCTTGCAACACTAGTTCTATCCAGTCTCTCCCCAGGTCAACAACCACATTTTAATCTCTCTTAAAAGCCAATTATCCTCTGACTGTTGACTATTTAATAACCTGAGGTTTCAAAGTGTGTCAGACCTCCTCCTGAATTTTCTTGCTAAACAATAAAATGAACAATAAAATAAAATAAAATAAAATAAAATGAACAATAAAATGAACTGTGACCACATTTTCCTTCCTGACATTTCACCCCAATTTATGGCAGGCATCCTCAGAGGTTGAGGGGGTCTGTTGGAAACTAGACAAGTGAGGTTTATATATCTGTGGAATGTCCATGACAGGCAGCAACCAGCCAGGCTTTGAAGCTGCAAGGCTATTAAATGTCAATTAAGGCGGCCAATTGCAACATTCACACTTGCCTCAAACAGACAAGAGTTATTTCTCCCACCCTTGACATTTATATAAACCTCACTTGTCTAGTTTCCAACAGACCCCTCAACTTCTGGGGATGCCTGGAATGTCAGGAGATAATGCTTCTGGAACATGACCATACAGCCCGGAAAACTCCCAGCAACCCAGTGATTCCAGCCATGAAAGCCTTCAACAACACAGTATTCACACACTTCTGTACTTAACAAAGTCCAGTTATTAATTATCTATTTTTAAACTAACTTTTAATGAGGTCATATTCTAAAAGAGAGACTCAGGATTCAGATGGGATATACTGTTTTGGCACTCAATTTTTTATTTATTTATTTATTTCCTGCATTTGTAACCCGCCCTTCTCACCACCGAGGGGGGGACTCAGGGCGGCCTCACAGCAAGCACCATCCGGTGCTGTCACAATTATAAACATTCAACAATACCATGAAAAGCATTGAACAATAAATTAAACAGTTAATTAAAAAACAATTAACTAAAAACAGTCACTTAAATAATTGATTAAAACACGCCTATTAAATCAAAAATCCAGGTCCTAAAGGGTATCTATTTCAACTGGTGCTCATTACAGAATTTGCTATGCAAGATGTAATTACTACATTCTGACATTCCTATGTATGACATCAGCCACTCAATCCATAAAACAATCTCTTTGTTGAAATAACTGGCATGAAAAGAAACTTGCCAGACATCAAATTGCCATTTTGGGTACTTACTGGCTGTAGCCAATAGTCTGTTCTGTTTGATTTTTTCTTCTCTTCTTCAAACTAAGAGAGTAAAGAAAACATAAACAGTTCAGTTTGGAAGACTACTCAACAAACAATCAGAAAAAAAAAACGTTTTCAAAAGGTGTGAGAGACAGTCTCATTCTTCCATCTTTCTGTTTAACGCATATGGAATGTCCTGGAGATAGCAAATGTTTTGAATGTATTGTTTTTGGAAGCCATCTTGATTCCTACTATGGGGAAAAGGCTACATCTTTACTTCTTTAATGAATTAAAATATATTAAATAAAAATAGTTCCTAAGAATATACTATTAACAAATCCATTCTATCTTCTAGCCCAGAGCAAGCCAGCTTGCAAAACATGTCAGCTGAAAGGGTTCTCTCACCATTTTTTTTCTTCCCCACCCCAATGGTGGCAAGCCGTTGCTGCACTAAAGCAGCATAAATAGCAGCAGTTCCCCACTCCCCCAGGCTAAGCTTACGAAAACACAGATATCGCTCTACCTGCATGATTTCATCGAGGGCTGATTTTTTCTTCTTAGTCTGCCCCGGATTAGAAGGAGGTTCTTTACGCTTCACCGTGGGCACTGTTCCTGCTGCCTTCAGAGCACTGGATCCTAGCACACTGAAGAAAGAGAAGACAGATTGGTATGCTGCTGGTAGGCTTTCTGTCATGGCCTTAAGCTCAGTGACAGAAGATGGTGGAATGGCTGCATGTGCTTCCTAACTTGCTAGGAAAATAGCCCAAGCTGCTGGCACTGAATCTTGGACCCGTGGTTTCAACGTCCGAAGAAGCCTAGTCCAGTCCTTCATAGGTAGCTTCCACTGAGGAGCTACGTTTCTTCCATACCATTAATAGAACAGATACATTGTATGCAGGAAGTATACTCACTTGGCTTTTGGATGCGCAGCTGTTGACGTACTTGCTCCTTTGTTCAAATTAAATACAACTAAAGATGAAAAAAAGATGGATCACTCTCTGTTTGGCACTGCAGACGCAGAAAAGTATGTACCTGCTCAATTCCTTCCTTTTTTAAAATGAGGCTTATATCACACCTCTTTTTCTTCCCTGACTTTTTCTGTGGGTTGGAGAAGAGTGCTATAGATCACCTCTACAGACAATTTGGGTGTAAAAAAGGTGAATTATTTTCTTTTTTTGTAAGAAAAAATTGGCAACTGTTGCAGGACAGAAACAGAAAAAGGTAACTCTTTCCCCACAATTTCCTAGTTCCTTTTTTATTTAAGCTTTAATGGAGGGAAATCTTGTGCCTTTCTTCCCAACTCTACTTGCAAAACCAATTTGAAGAAAGCGCATAATTACAGAAAGACGACTATGGTCATCCTCTGCTTTTTATCTTACCCAAATCCGCATGCAAATAAGACAAAATATTTTGCATCTTCTCCAAGTCTCCTGGGCTTGTTTGAAGGTTTGGGAAAGAGGCAGATTTTACTCTCATGTGAAAGTTTTGGAGAACTGGTAGAAAGAGTGTGCCAAGTTCCAGGATATAATGGAGGGAGGTAGTACCTTATATATTCAAGTATAAACTGACCCAAATATAAGCTGAGACATCTAATTTTACCACAAAAAGCTGGGAAAATATATTGACTCTGAGCTTCTTGAGAATAGCTGCCTTAGAATTTTTTGTACTCATACACAATAAAAACAAAATGATAAAAAGATTACTGTGTATACTCAAGCATAAAGCAACATAAATATAAGCCAAGGACCCTAATTTTACCCCAAAAAACTGGGAAAACATATTGACTCAAGTATAAACTGAGGATGGAAATTACAGCAGCTACTGGTAAAATTAAAAAATAATAGACGCCAATAAAATTACATTAATTGAAGCACCAGTAGGTTAAAACTTTTACATATTTAATATTTTGAATGTTAAAACTGTAATTTGAGATAAGACTGTCCAACTCTGATTACCTATATACTGGAGTATAAGCCAACCCGAATATAAGCCGACTCAAACATAAGCTGACTAGGACCCTCGCTAGAATATACACCCCTAAAAAGGGGCCCTGAAAACCCAGCTTATACTGGAGTTTATACAGTAATTAGAAGCAAAGGCAAACAGAGACTGGCTTATACTTGAGATAATATTTGTAGGGCTAAAAGTTAAGATATAATAGTAATAAAAATTACAAGAAAAATATAATTTGGCTTTCTGGCATTGCATTATTTCTGGCACAATAGCCACTGAATAGCTTTGCCTGGTTTCTGGAAGGCGATCATGGCTCATTCTTATATCTTTAAGATACAATGTGCAGCCATGAAGCATGGGCATGTTTTCTTTATTTTGGTCTTCACTGACAGCAAAGAGGGAGTAAAAAGGGGGGGCAGATAAGCCTGGGAACACACCTGCTTCGTTCAGTGATAAATATCTGGACATTATAAGATATGTACATTGTAGATATAGTACTGTGAGCACTAAAATTCCCTACCCTGGTGTCTAAGGAATAAACACATATAGCTTAATAGCACAATACCCAAAATATCAGGCTTGAGGGTGAAAAAGAACCAGTGTGTAAGAATGCCATGTCAATAACCCACATAACCCCATCCCAAAGTCTCACAATTGCTCAGTCATTTACCTTTTTCTTCCTCATTTTCTCTGCTTAATTCTGTGAAGACAGGTTCCTCCTGCTGTAAAACAACAAAGCAATTTCAGGGTTTGTATACACAAACAGTGAGTGGAAGCTGGTGCTAAATGAAACTTTATTGCAACCAAAGATGAGGAGTGGGTTTAAAGGGGGCTTCACAGAACAAATGGGATTGTTTTAGAGAACAGGTCATCTTTAGGGAACAAAATCAGTAAAAGTAAGACTTTACTGTCATCACATTCAAACTTGTTAGGGATCCAAAGTTTACTCTATGAGTTACATCAATGACAGTAAAGCCAGTCTCCTATATTATTAGAATTTGCAGCAGAAAGACATCAGTTGGTAATGTACCCACCAACCTCACTGAATGTTCCAGTTATGGAAAATGTCTTTTGTGGAAGGAATTGGATGTGAAAGCCTTCAGCTCACCTGTTCTTTCCCCTCCAAGCCCCTCTTCACTTGTTCTTCAATGAACCGGGCTGTTTTCTCTTCGTCGTCAAGGTCCTGTTTTTTCTTTTTCTCTTGCTCCTGCTGCCTACGGATCGTCTCAGGGTCTCTGTCGATGTACTGGATGTACCAGCCTTTGGGGGTTTCATCCACTTTACAGAAGCCTTAAAACAGTCCACAACAATCAGGGATGATGCCAAACAACGTCTAGAACAACACATGTTCCTTACTTCAATTCTATGAACACAGTAATCTACCCTTTAATGAATACAATAGGAGGCCCTTCTGGTCTATTTCAAAAGCAAAAAATGTCTTTCAGAAAAATGGCCTCATTTTGTCTCTGAGTTTTGGAAGAGGTATTGAACCTCATCATTCAAAAGGATGCAAAAGTTTATTCAACTGGCATTTACCATGCTTGCAAACATACTTTCACCTTCATGAAGGCTAATAACTTTTTCTGTTTGTTTTAAAGGGGAAAGTGTATCTTCGTAAAGGAATATCATCCTTTAAAAGATGCAATTTGTACTCAACATACACACGATCTAGTTCTTTGGGTCAGATGAGTCTGGCAGTCACTGAACGGACAATGAAAATAATTTCCATCACTTAATATATTTGTTTCAGCCTTTTCATCTAACTGTTCGGTTGCCTGACACGATAAATAAATAGCCATTTCATCGTTAAGGTTCCTCAAAGCCATGCACATTGGTTTCCACTTTGGATGTCATCCATTCAAATACATATAATCCACACACTATCCATTCAAGAACAGAATTACCTTCTCTTCCAAGCCACTTGGTAAAATCTGTCAGCGTTTCCCACTGGGTGGCATTCATATGGATATGTTCCCGGTGACTAATGTATTCATTATATACAATATTATTGTGAACTCTCTTCGTCCCTAGAATTTTCAAAGAAGCCCATAGTTTAGAAATCTGACATTGGATAGAAAACACAAAGTATATAATAAGAAACATCATTTGATTACACATGATTTACCAAATCGTCTTCTGAGAAGCTCTAAGAAATCATTTCGGAATTCCCTAGGAGAATATAAAGGAGGCAATTAGCGACTTCTGATTCACACAGACCTCTTCATAAGAAAACTGCCTAGTCCAATGCATTGCAAAGGCATCATGGTAGTTCTGTCTCTTGGTCATATTGGGATTTTGGCAGTTATGTGCAAGATGTCTGCAATACGATACATTTATTACATATCTAAGATGCACCCCTACTCAAATGATTGTTTTCATAGAAACATCATAGGACTGACTTGAACAGTTATTTATTATTGTTTATTTCAACAGATTCCATGCAGGCAAATGAGGATGTCTGCCCAAATAGATATTCGACAAGCATCTAGAACATTATGTGGGCACAAACTGCTGTAGTAAAAACTTGGTATGTGCAATCATACTACCTATATTGTGACAAAAGGCTACTTCCAGTTACAATTTAATAATCAATAATTTTGACATGAAAGCAGCAGAAAAATCGATGTCAAGGTCTTGGATGAACTCACTGTGAAAAATAATCCATGAATTGCTGCGGATTTTCAGAAGCAAGCAGCAACTGTCGCTGGTGAGATTCTGACATGCAGTGGCATTTAAAGCCATTCTAAAAAAAAAAGGGAAATCATCATCAGAAAGGCTCTGAGGAACAAAGCCCAACATATATTAAGCCTCCCAGGACAAAAATGTAGAAGAGACACACATTTATGTTTTGCATAAATATCTACACATAGAAAACATGATAATCCCAGATGCTTCCTGTCATGCATCTCTCCTGAACTGTAACCATGTCCAGATCCATGCTGAACCCATTGAATAGCTACTCTCTAACCCCATCTTCATTTATTTACCACGTTTGTACCCCATCCTTCTCATCTTAAAGGGGACTCAGAGTGGCCTTACTAAAGGCAACAATTTGATGGCACGCAAATACATACCAATAAAATAAACAAAATCCAAGCTATTAAAACATGAAACATTAAAATCATGCAATCTTCATGTCAGCTATCCTTAGTGGTTTCCAGAGGAGCATTTGCACAGCTTCGGCTCGTGCGCCAGCTGTGCCCGTATCTTGGGAAGTCGGACTTGGCCACGGTAGTCCACGCTCTTGTCACATCCCGTATAGATTACTGCAACGCGCTCTACGTGGGGTTGCCCTTGAAGACTGCCCGGAAGCTCCAGATGGTCCAGCGCTCGGCAGCCAGGTTGCTAACGGGAGCGGCACTCAGGGAGCACACCACTCCTCTGTTGAGCCAGCTCCACTGGCTGCCAATTTGCTACCGGGCACAATTCAAGGTGCTGGCATTGGCCTATAAAGCCCTAAACGGTTCCGGCCCAAAATACCTAACTGACCGCCTCTCGGCCTATGAGCCCACGAGGACTTTGAGATCTTCCGGGGAGGCCCTGCTCTCGATCCCGCCTGCTCACAGGCACGGCTGGTGGGGACGAGAGATAGGGCCTTCTCGGTGGTGGCTCCTCGGCTGTGGAACACCCTTCCCGTGGACATCAGGCTAGCCCCCTCCCTGCTAATATTCCGCAGGAAGTTAAAGACCTGGCTATTTAAGAAGGCATTTGATCAAGAAGTGCAATGACTGGCAATTGACCATAGGAATGGAACAACGGAAATGATATCGGATTGTGGCTTGACGATGAGACGATTCGGAATGTAGTAGTAATTTTGTAGTAATGTTGTTGTTTTGATAAGATGTTTTTTATGATTATGATGAATTGCAGACTGTTTTGCACTATGCTTTGTAGATTGCACTTGTTTTTTCATGTTGTACACCGCAATGAGTCGCCCTTGGGCTGAGAATTGCGGTATATAAGCGCAGTAAATAAAGTCAGGGAATGATAAATTGCGGTATATAAGCACAGTAAACAAACAAACAAATAAATAAATAAATACAGGGTGTGGCAGCATAACTTCCTTTTTTAAAATGCACACCACGTTGGTTGAAGACGAAGCGGAGCGCTAGTGGTCTCGTTCGAGAGGTGGGAGTATAAAGTTTTGTCCTGACAAAGTTCAGTCGCCATCATGCATTGGTACAGTGAGGAGCATGCTTTTACCGTTGAGGCCTACTTTTCGAGCGGATGTTCTGTGATCGCAACTCAGCGCGCCTTTCAGAATTGCTTTAATTTAGCCCCATTGGTCCCTGTCCTAGACCGGAAATCAATTGTGACATGGGTCACTACATTCAGACAAACTAAAAGTGTGACAAGACAACGAACTGGAGTCCCTCAGCCCATTAGATCACCAGAGAACACTGAGGCAGTGAGAGCTTCAATGTTGGTATGCTGCCTTTAGCATCCATACCAAATCGCTACGTAAAAACACATACTCTGTAATTTTACTTAAGCCATCCTGGTTATGAGGCATCACAACGTTGTCCTGCAGTAAATTCCCAAATTAAATTATATGTTGTGAGAAGGAAGTCTTTCCTTTTGCTTGTCTCAAATATAATCCCTGATTTTTCCCTTCCTTCCTTCCTTCCTTCCTTCCTTCCTTCCTTCCTTCCTTCCTTCCTTCCTTTGTATAGGTTGGGGGAAAGTGAAAATAGTCCCAACAAGTACACTCTCCTCCTTGTAAATTTATTTATTTATTTACTGCATTTGTTGACCGCCGTTCTCAGCCCTAGGGCGACTCACGGCGGTTTACAACATATAAAAACAGTTTACAACAAGGGCATATCAAAACATCAATATAAACATAACAATCAACAATACAAATTACACTAAATCATCCGCGCCGTCTCATCTTAGAATCATAAACCAATCTCGTAATCCATATTCCGTTCCAATCATCATTGCCAATTGTTGTAGCACTTAGTCAAACGCCTTCTCAAATAACCATGTCTTTAGGCTCTTGCGGAATGTCATAAGGGAGGGCGCCTGTCTGATGTCTACAGGGAGTGTTCCACAGCCGGGGGGCCACCACCGAGAAGGCCCTATCCCTCGTCCCCGCCAGCGTGCCTGTGAGGCAGGCGGGATCGAGAGAAGGGCCTCCCCAGATGATCTCAAGGTCCTCGTGGGCTCATAGGCCGAGATGCGGTCAGAAAGGTATTTTGGGCCGGAACCGTTTAGGGCTTTGTAGGCCAACACCAGCACCTTGAATTGGGCCCGGTAGCAGATCGGCAGCCAGTGGAGCTGGAACAACAAGGGCGTTGTGTGCTCCCTGCGTCCCGCTCCTGTTAGTAACATGGCTGCCGCGCGCTGGACTAGCTGAAGCTTCCGGGCCGTCTTCAAGGGCAGCCCCACGTAGAGTTATGTTATGTTAGTCAAGGCGGGATGTGAGTTTATTTTATGAAGCCCCAGCGTTAGAGAGCGTTGCCGTATCAAGGCGAGTATGTGACCATGAGCGTGTACTACGCTGCTGGCCTTACAGTCATACGTCCCTAGGTATACGACTGCGGGGATTTAGCTGGCGCACTGAGGCCACTGATGCTGTGGCAAAATGCTTCCCGGGGGCTAGTCACCCGCTGAAACCTGGGGGTTCCTTAGGCTCTAGAGGTATAGGAATGCGCAGGATGCAGCACCGCAATCTGGCTAACCTGGGCGGCCTTCAAGGAGGAGTTGGCGAGCGCGGAAAAGGGGGGGGGCACACCACACCACACAGGGCGAGGCTGTAACCCCTATACGGCCCTGTTCGGGTGTCGGGATGAAGCGTCTGCGATTGTGTTCCGAGCTGACCAGAGGTACCTCTGTGACAAAGAAATCTTGTCTGGATTTAATTGGCATTTGTTCGCCCATCATCCATGATCCATATACGAGCGGCGGTATCACACCCCAAAAAAACAAACCAAAAAAAAAACTCGCAGGCACCCGGTTGCAGTGTTAGGACCAGTCGACAGCCTCTTAGTTAATCAGAGTGGCGAAGGTGTGACAGAGTTGGCGCCTCATCTGGCGTGACATAGATAGCACCGTACATCCGACACTCGCGGATGATCTCACGCCAGCGGGCTTCATGTAATGTTTTATAAACAGCTTGGGGGGGACATATAGAGCTTGCGCTGGAACGCGCCCACAAGTCAAAGGCTGTGGTGTTGAACAGGTGTCCCCCAATAACACCTTCTGGGTGCGACCCTCCAGAAATGACCGGAGCCACTGCAGAACAGTGCCCCCGAGACCCATTTCCGCAAGGCGCCCCAGAAGGATACCGTGGTCGACGGTATCGAAGGCCGCTGAGAGGTCCAGGAGCACCAACAGGGACACACTCCCCCTGTCTAGCTCCCGGCGCAGATCATCCACTAAGGCGACCAAGACCGTCTCGGTTCCATGCTCCCGGTCTGAAACCAGACTGTGCCGAATCCAGATAATCCGTGTCTCTCAAGAATACCTGGAGTTGTGAGGCCACCACGCTTTCCATGACTTTGCCCAAAAAGGGGAGATTGGAAACAGGCCGAAAGTTGTCAAATTTAGTGGGGTCTAATGATGGTTTCTTCAACAGTGGTTTTATAATAGCTTGTTTTAAGCTCGCTGGAATCTTGCCTTCCCGAAGGGAGGCATTAACCACCACCGTTACCCACTCAGGCCAATCCCCCTCTGGCCTCCTTCAGAAGCCAGGATGGGCAGGGGTCTAGGATGGACGTGGTAGGCCTCATTCCTCCAAGTATCTTGTCCACATCCTCGGGCTTCACAAATTGAAAAGAATCCATCAAAATAGGACAAGCAGGTGCTCGTGTCACATCCTCAGAGACTGCATTTAACATGGTGTCCAGACCAGAACGGATCAAAGCGACTTTGTCTGCAAAGAACCGAGCAAATGCTTCGCAGCGCGTGGCCGAATTGTCAGGGCTCCCGCCTGAGGTGGTGGGAGTTAAAAGACCTCTGACAATCCGGAACAACTCCGCCGGACGGTTCCTTGCAGACGCAATAGTGGCCGCAAAGAAAGTTTAACTATTTCAGATGAGAAAGTTAACTATCACATTGAAATAGCATGATCAATGGTGAGCATGCCTTTCAAGATTTCACAGGTGAAAACTGAAACACATGGGGCCAAGCAATGTCTTATTAATCATGAAGAACATACAGATTGCAGCAGGGACAGGGAGGAGCAAGATTTTGATTTTTCCTGTTCTCCCTTCTCTGCTGAATTAACCTAGGGTAAACTACTTGTATTATTGTTGCCTTCCCCTATGTATACAGGCAGTCTCTAAGTTATGAATACCGTAGGGTACTGTACTGGGTACTGTTCTGTTATCCTTATATCTGGCCTGGGCAAACTTCGGCCCTCCAGATGTTTTGGACTCCAATTCCCACAATTGTGGAGGTTGGAGTCCAAAACACCTGGAGGGAAGGCCCAAGTTTGCCAAGGCCTGACTTATATTTTGTTGGTTTTAAATTGTATCCATCTCTTCTTGACGCATTTCAAACTGGCTTCAGAGCAGGATATGGAGTTGCTTTTAAACAGGCTGGATGGCCATCTGTCGGGGGTGCTTTGAATGCAATTTTCCTGCTTCTTGGCAGGGGGTTGGACTGGATGGCCCACGAGGTCTCTTCTAGCTCTATGATTCTATGACCTGTTTCCTCTGGCCAGCCTATCCAGACAGGATTAATGACAAATTTTAAACATCAATTATATGTCTCATTTTCGTTTTGTGTATTTTAATGTGTATTGTATGGAGATATGTTTTAATATGTGTAATTTACTGAGTGTTTTTATTTATTTACCACACTTTTATCCAGCCCTTTTCAGGTGACTTAAGGCGGCGTACAGACTTGCAACAATTTGATGCCAAGTACACATAAATACATTGTTTAAAACAGGCTAAATCACATAATATCATTCATATAAAAGCAATTTAAAATGGGGTTCCAACTCCAGCCTAGGGAGGCTGTTGGGAGTTGTAGTCCTACTTGGAGCTGGTGTGCTTGGTGACGGCCTTGGTGCCCTCGGAGACGGCGTGCTGAAGCAAGAGGCGGACGGCGGTCTGGATGTCGCGAGAAGTGATGGTGGAGCGCTTGTTGTAGTGACTTCTGGGTTTAAATCCATGTCCATTTGAATAGTTAAGCCATTCCATATTCGTTACTGAGTTTATCTGGTTACAATGAGGTTCCAAAAGCTTGCTCAAAGAGCCAGGTTTTACTCTTTTCCTAAAGGTCAGGAGGGGGCCGATCTAATATCCCCAGGAAGGGAGTTACACAGCCAAGGGGCCACCACTGAGAAGGCCCTGACCCACATCCCCGCCAAGCATGCAGGTGATCATAAATTCTTGGAAGGTTCGTAAGGGGAGACACATTCGGATAGGTAAGTTGGGCCGGAACAGTTTTTAAATGATTATGTGTCTTGATTCTGTATTGTAACCCATCTCAAGCCGCGGGGAGAGGCAAGTAAGAAACCATCAGAGCCAACTAATCCCAACAAAGGATTCCCCCAGGCAGGAAGCAGCCAAGCCTTGAAGCTGCAAGGCTATTCAATGCTATTCAAGATGATCAATTGCAACATTCACACTTGCCTCAAGCAGGCAAGAGTTCTTTTTCCCACCTTGGACATCATTCCACAAATATATAAATCTCCCTTGCCTTGTTTCCAACAGATCCCTCAACCCCCCGAGGACGCCTGCTATAGATGTGGGTGAAACGTCAGGAGAGAATGCTTCTGGAACATTATGATCTCTCGCTCACCTCGTCGCGGCACTGCTTCTGGCACATCTGGCAATACCAGCGCAGCTTCTGCAGGCCCTTCGACTTGATGCGGTTGGCGATGGCCTTCGGGCTCAAGAAGTCCGTCTTCCCCATCTTGAGAGAGAAAATAGTCTCGATACAGGCCTCCAAAGAGCTTACTTCCGGGTTTGGACCGGAACCGGAAGTGTCGTTATAGCCGGAAGCTGTCACTGGTCTTCTTCCTCTCTCCCGAGAGTGAATGAGCCGGGCTTCGCTGGAGGTGAAGCTGCCGCGCATGCGCAGTGAGGAGGCTCTGACCTTCAGCAGCCAGGGCCGGGCGGGCAGCTCGTGAAGAAGGCCGCAAAGAAGGAGGGAAGGAAGAAGGGCAAAGATCCCGCCGCCTTCGGAGCCATGATGCTGTCCCGAGGAGCCGCCCTCGTCGGCGGATGTGCCGCGGCCTTGACTCAGCCACAATGGTACTCATTCTGGGCAAGGGGAGGGGGGGCATCTATAAAGCAGAATTTGGCCCTTCCAGGTGTTTTGGACTCCAACTCCCACAATTCCTAACAGCCTAAGGCCCCTTCCTTTTGCCCCTCAGCCGCTTAGCGGCAAAAGGAAGGGAGTAAAGAGCCTGAGGCTGTTAGGAATGGTGGGAGTTGGAGTCCAAAAAACCTGGAAGGGCCCAATTTGGCCCAGGCCTGTGTTAGTTGGTTAACTGAACACTATGCAACCTAGAAATCATAGAATAATTGGAGTCCATGTAGGAAAAGCACAATCAAAGCACCCCCGAGAGATGGCCATCCCACCTCTGTTTGATAGCTTCCAAGGAAGGAGCTTCCACCAGACTCCAAGGCAGAGAGTTCCACTGTTGAACATCTCTTACAGTTCCACTGCTAAACAACTCTTATTTTCTGGTGGATATCATTTGAACATCTCTTACAACAGTGGTTCTCAACCTTCCTAATGCCACGACCCCTTAATACAGTTCCTCGTGTTGTGTTGACCCCCAGCCATAAAATTATTTTCGTTGTTACTTCATAACTGTAATTTTGCTACTGTTATGAATCGTAATGTAAATATCAGATACCCAGGATGTATTATCATTTACTGGACAAAATTCGGCACAAACACCCAATACGCCCAAATTGGAATATTTATTTATATTTATTTATTTTATTTATTTACCTTACTTATATACCGCTGTTCTCAGCCCGAAGGCGACTCACAGCAGTTCACAACAAATAAAAAAGAGCAAGAATTCAATGCTACAGTATAAAAGCAATTAACAACCTACACATTACACAATTAATAAACAATTACTACAATACCCATTCACTGTCGTCTCGTCATCAAAAACATGTTCCAGATTCGTCATCCATTGTTCCATTCCAGTGTTCATTAACCAATCATTGCACTAATTATTAGAACGCCTGCTCAAACAGCCAGGTCTTCACTTTTTTGCGGGATACCATTAGAGATGGTGCTAGTCTAATGTCCGTAGGAAGGGCGTTCCACAGCCGAGGAGCCACCACTGAGAAGGCCCTATCTCTCGTCGCCAGCTGTGCTGCCGCTCCCCGAAATTTGTCTGTGACCCAATGGCCGGTGCTTGTGAAGCATGGCGGGATCGGAGAGGTCAAGTGTGGGGGTCGCAAGTTCACCGTCCTCCCTCCGCACAAATCGATACGCCCAAATCTGAATACTGGTGGGGTTGGGGAGGGGGTTGATTTTGTCATTTGGGAGTTGTAGTTGCTGGGATTTATAGTTTCACCTACAATCAAAGAGTTCTGAACTCCACCAATGATGGAATCAAACCAAACTTGGCACACAGAAGTCCCGTGACCAACAGAAAATACTGGAAGGGTTTGGTGGGCATTGACCTTGAGTTTTGGAGTTGTAGTTCACCTACATCCAGAGAGCACTGGACTCAAACAATGATGGATCTGGACCAAACTTGGCATGAATACTCAATATGCCCAAATGTGAACACTGATGGAGTTTGGGGAAATAGATCTTGACATTTGGAAGTTGTAGCTGCTGGGATTTATAGTTCACCTACAATCAAAGAGCATTCTGAACCTCACCAATGACAGAATGATGCCTCTCCTTATTATATTTGTCTACTCACTTTTAGAAGTTGCCCATGCATTCTTTGCAGGGCAAAAAAAATCTCCATTTGATAATTTCTCCATACCAATCTCTCTCCATACTTATTTCTTATGTTTTCCCCCACTAAGCACATATAGACATTTACCTAACTGATTAGTGAATGTAAGAAAGATATTAATTTTGTTAGCAAAAATTATTTCTTGTAAAGAGGAGCTGCATATATTGTGCAATAGGTTGTGTGTGTTAGAAGTATGTATGCTTTTTTTTCGGAAAGAAGTTGTCTTTAAGTAATTCTAGCTTTTCGGTTTTGGTGTTAACTCTACCAATGAAAGCAAGGCTTTTAACTACTAATGTATGGAATATGTGTTTATTTTTTCAGGGTCCAAGTTAGGAATATGGCAACTTTGAAAGACAGTAAGTAATTCTTTCTGTGTACTTTTCTGTGCTGGCAAATAGGGTAATATCCTTTAGTGAATTCTGAAACCTTGACTTCTAAATTCATGTTCAGGGCCATGTTTGTTTTGGTATCATAACCTGGAAAGAAAAGAGTCCTTTGATCTGCATAAAGTTGCACATTTGGCATGGCATTTTCCTTGTTTTACATAGGATTCAGGATTCATTATATTTTGTTTACACATTTCAGTTCCAATCATATAGTGTCTTGAAGGATGCCTCAGAGTTACAAGCTAGAAGAAATATTTTTCTTTCAAATGGGACATGTCCCCACAAGCTACTTCGCAAATCTTGCTAAGAAAAATCGTGAAGGGTCTCACTAAGTCTGACATAATTTGAAGGCATATTACTGTACTTATTTTTCTTGACAAATTAGTGTTTGATATCTTTGTTCTCATCATACTGTTCTCCCCCCCCCCCCCCATTTTTGCTTAATTTTTTTTCTCATCTGCGTAGTTACCCGGCGCCTGAAGTCAATCAAGAACATTCAGAAAATCACCAAGTCCATGAAGATGGTTTCAGCAGCAAAGTATGCCAGAGCAGAAAGGGAGTTAAAGCCTGCCAGAGTTTATGGTGTCGGAGCTTTGGGTAAGGGAACTTCCTGTTTTCTAACTGAGTTGCAATAAAAAATACTTTAATTCTCTGTGAAGATATTGAATAGAAAGACAAAATAAACTAGTATTTCCTGACCTAGAAATGTCTGATAAAGTACTTTGACCAGGCTTTCGACAGTTTTTAAAACATGTATTCAGTAAGGATCATTAAACGTTACACCGGTTCTTAAGAGCTCATTTTCTGATAATGTTTAATAGTGAGATAATAGTGAGTGCATTTTTAAATGTACCACTACTACTTCTAATAATAATAATGATGATGTTGATGATAATAATTGTATTTCTTACCAGCCTCTCCTCATTACTATTTTAAGAAATCAGATAAGATATAATAGTTGCTTCATCTTATTACTAGAAAGACTAGGACTTCACTTGCTTTAGAGATTTCACTGGCTTTTATTAATTACTTCTTTCTTTATGATAGTAGATACCGGAAATATTGAAGTATGTTTTTTAAAAAAAATTACAATGAAATTATCAAGGTGTATTCTATGCATATATCTGGGCTTGGACAGAAAGCATGCCATATTTATTATTATTATTATTATTATTATTATTATTATTATTATTTGCAGCTTTTATATTCTGTCCATCTCACCCTGCAGGGGACTCAGGGCGGATTACAGTGTACACATATATGGCAAACATTCAATGCCAATTTTGACATACAACATATACAGACATAGACAGAGGCTATTTAACTTTTTCTGGCCACCAGGGGAGCTGTCGCTTTCATCGTCCATCTGCGACACTGGTGAAGTACTTCCGCATTCCCCACATGCTTTTTGATGGAGTGCTTGTCTTTTTTTATGGCCTCATAAATCAGTTAATTTAGCCTCCCCACACTTTAAGGTGGTACCTAATTTTCCTACTTGACAGATGCAACTGTCTTTCGGGTTGCAAAGGTCGACAACAGGCTACACAATTGGTTGGAAACCCACTCCAACCCGGGCTGGCTTCGAACTCATGACCTTTTGGTCAGAGTGATCTTAATGCAGCTGACACTCAGCCAGCTGCGCCACAATCCCGTCTGCAAGCCACAATCCCAAAGACTATAGGTACCAGCCATAGTCTTTGGCTGGTACTCTGTTAGTGCTATATGCCAGTATAACACTAGTATATAGCTTTTTTATGATGATGGAGGGAGGAGTTCACCCTTGAACCTCTGTAACTCATCTGCCTCCCATAGCCCCTCTGAAAGTATGGCCATATAGTGGCTGAGGAGGCTGAGAGCATTTGACTATGTACCTGTAGCTAGATGCACGACAGCAACAACATCCTCCTAGAACAGGCATGGGTAAACTTCGGCCACCCAGGTGTTTTGGACTCCAGCTCCCACAATTCCTAACACCCTACTGGTTTGCTCATGCCTGTCATAAAATTGTAGAGTTCAACCCCATTCTGCCAAGAAGCAGCCTTGTAGAGGCTCTGAAAAATAACTTGGTTGTGCATTCAGCTATATGGAACAGATGCATTTGTTTTTCTTTCTTTTCTTAGCTCTCTATGACAAAGCAGAAATCAAGGCCGCTGAAGACAAAAAGAAGTACCTTATCATTGGGGTTTCCTCCGACCGTGGTCTGTGCGGTGCTATCCACTCTTCTGTTGCTAAGAGTATCAAGGCTCATATTGCCAACCTCACGGATGCGGGTAAAGAAGTCATGGTGGTTGGAGTAGGCGATAAGCTGAGAACTCTCCTTCACAGGTAACAGGATACTGCCCTGTCCTGTATATCCAACATTTACTCTTCAGTACTGACCATTGATCATTTTTTTATTAGATCCCAGACTGAAGACATCACTTTAACATGTAAAGCAGTGATACTCACTGAAGGCCACTGAGAGCAAACCTACAAGCAGCATATATTTGAATCTACTGCATGCCTAGAATGCTTCTTAACAATGAATTTTTATTTATTTACTATATTTATATCCTGTCTTTCTTGACCCCAAGGGGGACTCAAGGCAGCCTTAAAAACAATATACATCCAATATACAATTAAATAAACATTTCAATTAAATTTTTAAACAAGATTAAGAGCATTAAAACATACAAAACATTGCAATTATAACTATAAAACCACATTATCCGCAATCATAGTCAGGCCATTTTTAATACTGTTTATATTTAATTCTGTTTCACTGTTTATATATTTGTATATTTTAAATTGTGTACTAATTCTTTTATGTTAAGCCACTTTGAGTCACCTTCGGGAGAGATAAAACGGGGTATAAATAAATATAAATATAGTAATAGAACAATGGAAATAGGGCCCCTGGAGGTGCAGCGGGTTAAACCGCTAAGCTGCAGAAATTGCTGACTGGAAGGTTGGCAGTTCAATTTAGGGGATCAGGGTGAGTTCCGGCTGTTAAGCCCAGCTACTTCTAACCTAGCAGTTTGAAAACATAAATGTGAGTAGATCAATAGGTACATGTGAGTAGATTAATAGGTAGGTAACGGTGCTCCATGCAGTCATGCCAGCCACATGACCTTGGAGGTGTCTACGGACAACGCTAGCTCTTCGGCTTAGAAATTAGATAAGATGTTTTTCTGTATTTTGAATCTGTCTTGTGCCACTTTTCTTCAAAGATTATAAATGAAACAGACCATTACCGCTATTATAATATGGGGCAAAGAAAGACATTTGAAGCTAGAATTTATCTCAGGAGGAGAGCTTCATCTTCCCAATAAGAGGCATTAGCCTTTTGGCCCAGATATCTCTGGACAATTCCCAGAAGCAGACTCATGCAGAGAGCGTAGAAATAAAATAAGAAAAATGTGTTGTTTTGATCAACGTTCTTCATTTACTGATTTACTTTTTATTTTAGGACGCATGGCAAAAACTTCCTGTTCACCTTTAAAGAACTTGGAAGAAAGCCTCCCACCTTTGGAGATGCATCAATAATTGCCTTAGAGCTGCTGAATTCTGGCTATGAGTTTGATGAAGGATCTGTCATCTATAATCGGTTCAGGCAAGAGAAATAGGAATTTTGTGCAATTTTCTTTCAAATATTTCTCTCCTTGGCATTCACTCCAACATTCCTCCCCTCCTCTTTCCTCTCCTATATACATAGTGGATGCATTCTGGGGCTTTGTGTGAATATGCAAAACCACAGCTAACAGCTGGCTCAAGAATACCATAGCACCATGCTGGAAGAGCTAGAAATGATTGCAGAAGATGTATATTGCCACATGCTGTGGATACAAGTCCTGCAGATATGGGGCCCATATAGTATATCACAAGTCAGCTTTCTTCTTTCCATAGGTCTGTCATTTCCTACAGGACAGATGAGAAGCCAATCTATTCTCTTGACACCGTTTCTGGTTCTGGTAAGTCCAGATGAAGCTTTTGGCAAGTTGGCAGTGTTTTTCCCCTCCCTAGTTGTTAGAAACTCATCAGGGTCAAGCCTTTCCAAAGCACTTTGTGTGCTTATGTGTGTGTGTGTGTGTGAGTATAAATGTTTTATTGTTCTGTGTGATTTATTTGCTCATTTGTTGTAATTGTTTTATAGTTTAATGGGATACATTTTTATTGTTATGTTTATATGCGGCATTGAATGGGTTTGTAATCCACCTTGAGTCCCCTATGGGGTGAGACAGGCAGGGTATATATGAAGTAAATAAATTCATAAAATATACAAGGGAGAAAGGAGGAAAGGAAGGGATGGAACAATTTGCAGAACATCTATTTAGATCATAGACATTTAGCTGAACAAGTGCAGTGGTGCAAAGGACTCTTAAAGGCTTTCTTAAATGCCAGGAATTAAATGCCAGGAATTACAGATCCCAAGTTTATTTTTATATTGAATGTTATGCTTCGCAGCAGCTTATGAATGGCGCCGACCATCTGGAGAAAGTTTCTGAAGCTGGGTCAGTTGAGGGCGAGTCTTCCTGTCCTTCAGTTCAGCTTCCCACCCACCTAGCAGATTGAGAATAGCAATGTGAGTAGATAAATAGGAACCACATTAAAGCAGGGAGGTATTTTAGGCATGAAACCGAGCACTGTCTCCAAAGATGCCAGAAAGATTGGGAAGAGCCTATATCGTACTTCTATCTGTTGTCTGTCTTGTCATTGTATAATTGACATTGAATGTTGCTGTATTAGTGTTCTGTGATCCACCCTGAGTCCACTTTGGGGTGAGAAGGGCAGAAGACAAATACTGCAAACAAACAAACAAATAAATAAATAGGTTTATGTGATTGTGATCTTAGCTTGTATCAATAGAATCACTACAACAGGATTTCTAAAAATTTCAGCAATCTGGTCCCAAAACAATTAAAAGCTTAAGGGTGGGCACTATAATTTTGAATTAATTTTGGTAATGTATTGGTACTGATTGGCAACTGCTTTAAATGCAGTGTGGCATGATTGAATCAACTCTCCAATTTCGCTGCATTTTGTGCAAATTGAAGTTTCAGAACCACATTTTCAAGTAGGGAAGGTTCAAACTAATGCTGTAGAAATGCTGTAATCTTTGTGACCATAGAAGTGTATAAGCTGAAAGTCTGTTGGTGTCCTATTATTTAGGAATGAAAAATAATTGGAAATGTCTTTGAAACTGTGCTTGCATTTGACTTCTAACATCCTGTACCTGATACATTCCAAAATTGTAATACATTTCCGTTGTTCATTCTTGCTTTTGTTTCTGCAGAAAGCATTAGTATCTATGATGACATTGATGCAGATGTCCTGCGAAACTATCAGGAATTCACATTGGCAAACATCATTTTCTATTCACTGAAGGAATCTACCACAAGCGAACAAAGCGCTCGGATGACTGCCATGGACAATGCAAGCAAAAATGCCTGTAAGGAGAAATCCATGGGGTTTGCACCATGCTGTGTTGTGTGTTAGCAGAATCTTCCAACTGTAAACAAAAGCAAGAAAGCAGAATTCCATATTTGAGAGAGTTTTATCTTTTGACATATGACCATGTCATCTTGAAAGTTTGAATATTGATTTCACAAATGTCACCTGCCACCCACTGTCCTCTATATCTATCGATACAAAATGTGTTACTCAGAATGGAATGGGATGGGAAATGCCTATGAAAGATGTCAGATCTTCACATCTGTAGATTGAACTTTTGCAGATTTGATTATTTGTGGATTTGAGTTATATTTTATCTCCAGCAATCTTGTTAAGTTCTCTGGTGAAACTTGATCATAGAGTTACCCTGAAGGACCCAGAGATTCTTAAAGTGGTGTTTTCTCAGGTTTAAAATTGTATTTCTTTATTTGTGGTTTTTCCACTTCTGTGATGGTTCTGTATATAGGATTGTTTGGTATCTACAGAAGAGTAGAGAGTAGCGTCGCCAGTGATACAAATGGGCTTATGGTAAAAAACAAGAGTGAAAAATAGACAGGATAATTTGGCAAGGTTAAAAAGATAAAAACACTTTTATTGTTGTTAGGAAAACAAGTGAAGTAAAAAAGTAGCAAGAGACAAGAAAATTATGTAACATTGGTAAAAGAGTCCTTAATGCTGACTCTTACGGTTGTGTGACTTGAGGCAGAAAGAAGCCTCATAATGCTTCCTCCTCAAACAAAGCTCTAAAACTGAGTTGCTGTGAGTTTTCCGGCCTGTCTGGCCATGTTCCAGAAGCATTCTCTCCTGACGTTTCACCCACATCTATGGAAGCGTAATCAGAGCTTGTGAGGTCTGTTGGAAACTAGGGCAAGTGAGGTTTACATATCTGTGGAATGTCCAGGGTGGGAGAAAGAACTCTTAAGTGTGAATGTTGCAATTGATCACCTTGATTAACATTTAATAGCCTTGCAGCTTCAATGCTTGGCTGCTTCCTGCCTGGGGGAATTATTTGTTGGGAGGTGATTTGCTGGCCCTGATTGTTTCCTGTCTGGAATTCCCCTGTTTTTTATTATTGCTCTTTATTTACTGTCCTGATTTAGCATTTATTTAATACTAGTAGCCAGATTTTGTTCATTTCCACGGTTTCTTCTTTTCTGTTGAAAACATGCTTGTGGATTTCAATGGGAAGAAAAGAGAAGGAAGCAAACCATTTTGGGAAGAAAGGAGAAACAATCAAAATACCTTGAATTATATAGATCTTTTTATGTAAACAGGAGAAGCATAATTTGATCATATGCATGGAATAGTTCCAGCTTTTGAATGCTCTGGTTTTCAGGAAAAAATTAGTTAGTTGTATCCAAGTCCTTGATATTTTGTAAGGGTATTTATTTATTGTGTCAGGAGCGAACCAAAACAGTTGTATTGCATTAAAAACAAAAGAACAAAAAACAAAGTTTGCAGACTTGGTATTCTATTTGTAAGTGTAGACAGGCAAGTAATGTTTAAATCAAATCAAAAAGTAGAAATTATGAACATCTGATTTTTCCCCCATGGCGCCACCTGACATGTTCCTTCTCTCTTGGCAGCTGAGATGATTGACAAGCTGACTCTGACCTTCAATCGCACCCGCCAAGCTGTCATCACCAAGGAACTGATTGAGATCATTTCTGGTGCTGCCGCTCTGTAAGTATTTGTGTGAGATTCTCCGGAGACAGACTGGGTTTTGTCTGCATGGTTTGATCGTAAAACAAAATAATAGTTGGGTTAAAAATTATGTGTCTGTGCTTTAAAAAGGCCAGTGACCACTGATGCATGGCACTCTGTGGGCACTCATAATTTCTAAATGTGCTGCTGTTGCAACTAATAAGCTGTATTGTTCTGGAGAGATGCTTTTGGCTGTGCCTTGTTCCAGATTTCTTTGTATATGCTTTTCTGGACTACACCTGACCAAATTGCATTAAAACTACTTATTGCTGAGACTTGGTAATGGAGGCAGGGAAGGAGCAAGAACCTTTCACTGAAACCCTTAATCTAATTCAGTACAGGCTGAACATCCGTTATCTGAAATCCAAAATATCAGAAGTTCCAAACTGTCAACCTGCATGCTGAGACAATGGTCTTTGCCGCCCAATATAAATAATAATAA
>NW_026847549.1:10906705-10929032 GCF_025583915.1 Anolis sagrei ordinatus
CAGCAGAAAGACATCAGTTGGTAATGTACCCACCAACCTCACTGAATGTTCCAGTTATGGAAAATGTCTTTTGTGGAAGGAATTGGATGTGAAAGACTTCAGCTCACCTGTTCTTTCCCTTCCAAGCCCCTCTTCACTTGTTCTTCAATGAACCGGGCTGTTTTCTCTTCGTCGTCAAGATCTTGTTTTTTCTTTTTTTCTTGCTCCTGCTGCCTACGGATCGTCTCAGGGTCTCTGTCGATGTACTGGATGTACCAGCCTTTGGGCGTTTCATCCACTTTACAGAAGCCTTAAAAACAGTCAACAACAATCAGGGATGATGCCAAACAACATCTAGAACAACACATGTTCCTTACTTCAGTGTTATAAACACAGTAATCTGCCCTTTACTGAATACAACAGTAGGCCCTTATGGTCTATTTCAAGAGCAAAGAATGCCTTTCAGTAAAATGGCCTCATTTCGTCTCTAAGTTTTGGAATGAGAGAGGTACTGAACCTCATCATTCAAAAGGATGCAAAAGTTTATTCAGCTACTCGCTGAATTCTGAAATCTCAACTGGCATTTACCATGCTTGCAAACATACTTCCACCTTCATTAAGGCTAATAACTTTTTCTGTTAGTCACCTCCAGATTGGACTACTGTAATGCACTCTACGTGGGGCTACCCTTGAAAACGGCCAGAAATTTCAGTTGGTTCAACGAGCGGCGGCCAGGTTGTCAACGGGTGCTCCTTACAGGGAGAAGTCAGCCCTCCTGTTTAAGGAGCTCCATTGGCTGCTGTTCATTTTCCAGGCCCAATTCAAGGTGCAGGTGCTTACCTACAAAGCCCTAAACGGTTTGGGACCCACCTACCTGCGTGACCCGCATCTCCGTATACGAACCCACACGATCTCTTCGTTCATCTGGAGAGGCCCTGCTCACGATCCCACCTGCTTCGCAAGCGCGATTGGTGGGAACGAGGGACAGGGCCTTCTCGGTGGTGGCCCCATGACTCTGGAACTCCCTCCCAACACTGGCAGGCAGGCCCCAACATTGGCAGTCTTTAGAAGGAGCTTGAAAACATGGATGTTCCAGTGTGCCTTCCCAGATTAAGGAATCCCAAGCAATATGTCCCAAATGCACTTTACGAGAGAGTTAGAAGTGTCTGCACACCCACTTACCCCCCAAAATATCCATCCTTTTTCACCTGGTCATGCCCAGCATTTTTTTTTTAATCTTTACATTTGGCCCTGCCATGTTTTTAAATCGCATCATGATATTTTGTTATTGTTTTTGCTTTGTATGAGTTATTTATTGCTATATTGTATTGTTGTGGTTATGTTTTTTGTTTTGTTGTATTTTGGGCTTGGCCTCTTGTAAGCCTGACCGAGTCCTGCGGGAGATGGTAGCAGGGTATAAATAAAGGTTTATTATTATTATTATTATTATTATTATTATTAAATGGGGAAGTGCATCTTCATAAAGGAATATCATCTTTTAGGAAGATGCAATTTGTACTCAACATATACACGATCTAGTTCTTTGGGTCAGATGAGTCTGGCAGTCACTGAATGGGCAATGAAAATAATTTCCATCACTGAATATATTTGTTTCAGCCATTTCATTGCTAGGATTCCTCAAAGCCATGCATGTTTGTTTCCGCTTTGGATGTCATCCATTCAAACACATATAATCCACACACTATCCAACAGAATTACCTTCTCTTCCAAGCCACTTGGTAAAATCTGTCAGCGTTTCCCACTGGGTGGCATTCATATGGATATGTTCCCGGTGACTAATGTATTCATTATATACAATATTATTGTGAACTCTCTTCGTCCCTAGAATTTTCAAAGAAGCCCATAGTTTAGAAATCTGACATTGGATAGAAAACACAAAGTATATAATAAGAAACATCATTTGATTACACATGATTTACCAAATCGTCTTCTGAGAAGCTCTAAGAAATCATTTCGGAATTCCCTAGGAGAATATAAAAGAGGCAATTAACAACTTCTGATTCACACAGACCTCTTCATAAGAAAAATGCCTAGTCCAATGCATTGCAAAGGCATCATGGTAGTTCTGTCTTTTGGTCATATTGGGATTTTGGCAGTCATGTGCAAGATGTCTGCAATACGATACATTTATTACATATCTAAGATGCACCTCTACTCAAATGATTGTTTTCACCGAAACATCATAGGACTGACTTGAACAGTTATTTATTATTGTTTATTTCAACACATTCCATGCAGGCAAATGAGGATGTCTGCCCAAATAGATATTCAACAAGCATCTAGAACATTATGTGGGCACAAACTGCTGTAGGAAAAACTTGGTATGTGCAATCATACTACCTATATTGTGACAAAAGGCTACTTCCAGTTACAATTTACTAATAAATAATTTTGACATGAAAGCAGCAGAAAAATCAATGCCAAGGTCTTGGATGAACTCACTGTGAAAAATAATCCATGAATTGCTGTGGATTTTCAGAAGCAAGCAGCAACTGTCGCTGGTGAGATTCTGACATGCAGTGGCATTTAAAGCCATTCTAAAAAAAAAAGGGGGGAAATCATAATCAGAAAGGCTCAGAGGAACAAAGCCCAAAATATTTTAAGCCTCCCAGGACAAAAATGTAGCAGAGACACAAATTTATGTTTTGCATAAATGTCTACACATAGAAAACATGATAATCCCAGATGCTTCCTGTCATGCATCTCTCCTGAACTGTAACCATGTCCAGATCCATGCTGAACCCATTGAATAGCTACTCTCTAACCCCATCTTCATTTATTTACCACGTTTGTACCCCATCCTTCTCATCTTAAAGGGGACTCAGAGTGGCCTTACTAAAGGCAACAATTTGATGGCACGCAAATACATACCAATAAAATAAACAAAATCCAAGCTATTAAAACATGAAACATTAAAATCATGCAATCTTCATGTCAGCTATCCTTAGTGGTTTCCAGAGGAGCATTTGCACAGCTTCGGCTCGTGCGCCAGCTGTGCCCGTATCTTGGGAAGTCGGACTTGGCCACGGTAGTCCACGCTCTTGTCACATCCCGTATAGATTACTGCAACGCGCTCTACGTGGGGTTGCCCTTGAAGACTGCCCGGAAGCTCCAGATGGTCCAGCGCTCGGCAGCCAGGTTGCTAACGGGAGCGGCACTCAGGGAGCACACCACTCCTCTGTTGAGCCAGCTCCACTGGCTGCCAATTTGCTACCGGGCACAATTCAAGGTGCTGGCATTGGCCTATAAAGCCCTAAACGGTTCCGGCCCAAAATACCTAACTGACCGCCTCTCGGCCTATGAGCCCACGAGGACTTTGAGATCTTCCGGGGAGGCCCTGCTCTCGATCCCGCCTGCTCACAGGCACGGCTGGTGGGGACGAGAGATAGGGCCTTCTCGGTGGTGGCTCCTCGGCTGTGGAACACCCTTCCCGTGGACATCAGGCTAGCCCCCTCCCTGCTAATATTCCGCAGGAAGTTAAAGACCTGGCTATTTAAGAAGGCATTTGATCAAGAAGTGCAATGACTGGCAATTGACCATAGGAATGGAACAACGGAAATGATATCGGATTGTGGCTTGACGATGAGACGATTCGGAATGTAGTAGTAATTTTGTAGTAATGTTGTTGTTTTGATAAGATGTTTTTTATGATTATGATGAATTGCAGACTGTTTTGCACTATGCTTTGTAGATTGCACTTGTTTTTTCATGTTGTACACCGCAATGAGTCGCCCTTGGGCTGAGAATTGCGGTATATAAGCGCAGTAAATAAAGTCAGGGAATGATAAATTGCGGTATATAAGCACAGTAAACAAACAAACAAATAAATAAATAAATACAGGGTGTGGCAGCATAACTTCCTTTTTTAAAATGCACACCACGTTGGTTGAAGACGAAGCGGAGCGCTAGTGGTCTCGTTCGAGAGGTGGGAGTATAAAGTTTTGTCCTGACAAAGTTCAGTCGCCATCATGCATTGGTACAGTGAGGAGCATGCTTTTACCGTTGAGGCCTACTTTTCGAGCGGATGTTCTGTGATCGCAACTCAGCGCGCCTTTCAGAATTGCTTTAATTTAGCCCCATTGGTCCCTGTCCTAGACCGGAAATCAATTGTGACATGGGTCACTACATTCAGACAAACTAAAAGTGTGACAAGACAACGAACTGGAGTCCCTCAGCCCATTAGATCACCAGAGAACACTGAGGCAGTGAGAGCTTCAATGTTGGTATGCTGCCTTTAGCATCCATACCAAATCGCTACGTAAAAACACATACTCTGTAATTTTACTTAAGCCATCCTGGTTATGAGGCATCACAACGTTGTCCTGCAGTAAATTCCCAAATTAAATTATATGTTGTGAGAAGGAAGTCTTTCCTTTTGCTTGTCTCAAATATAATCCCTGATTTTTCCCTTCCTTCCTTCCTTCCTTCCTTCCTTCCTTCCTTCCTTCCTTCCTTCCTTCCTTTGTATAGGTTGGGGGAAAGTGAAAATAGTCCCAACAAGTACACTCTCCTCCTTGTAAATTTATTTATTTATTTACTGCATTTGTTGACCGCCGTTCTCAGCCCTAGGGCGACTCACGGCGGTTTACAACATATAAAAACAGTTTACAACAAGGGCATATCAAAACATCAATATAAACATAACAATCAACAATACAAATTACACTAAATCATCCGCGCCGTCTCATCTTAGAATCATAAACCAATCTCGTAATCCATATTCCGTTCCAATCATCATTGCCAATTGTTGTAGCACTTAGTCAAACGCCTTCTCAAATAACCATGTCTTTAGGCTCTTGCGGAATGTCATAAGGGAGGGCGCCTGTCTGATGTCTACAGGGAGTGTTCCACAGCCGGGGGGCCACCACCGAGAAGGCCCTATCCCTCGTCCCCGCCAGCGTGCCTGTGAGGCAGGCGGGATCGAGAGAAGGGCCTCCCCAGATGATCTCAAGGTCCTCGTGGGCTCATAGGCCGAGATGCGGTCAGAAAGGTATTTTGGGCCGGAACCGTTTAGGGCTTTGTAGGCCAACACCAGCACCTTGAATTGGGCCCGGTAGCAGATCGGCAGCCAGTGGAGCTGGAACAACAAGGGCGTTGTGTGCTCCCTGCGTCCCGCTCCTGTTAGTAACATGGCTGCCGCGCGCTGGACTAGCTGAAGCTTCCGGGCCGTCTTCAAGGGCAGCCCCACGTAGAGTTATGTTATGTTAGTCAAGGCGGGATGTGAGTTTATTTTATGAAGCCCCAGCGTTAGAGAGCGTTGCCGTATCAAGGCGAGTATGTGACCATGAGCGTGTACTACGCTGCTGGCCTTACAGTCATACGTCCCTAGGTATACGACTGCGGGGATTTAGCTGGCGCACTGAGGCCACTGATGCTGTGGCAAAATGCTTCCCGGGGGCTAGTCACCCGCTGAAACCTGGGGGTTCCTTAGGCTCTAGAGGTATAGGAATGCGCAGGATGCAGCACCGCAATCTGGCTAACCTGGGCGGCCTTCAAGGAGGAGTTGGCGAGCGCGGAAAAGGGGGGGGGCACACCACACCACACAGGGCGAGGCTGTAACCCCTATACGGCCCTGTTCGGGTGTCGGGATGAAGCGTCTGCGATTGTGTTCCGAGCTGACCAGAGGTACCTCTGTGACAAAGAAATCTTGTCTGGATTTAATTGGCATTTGTTCGCCCATCATCCATGATCCATATACGAGCGGCGGTATCACACCCCAAAAAAACAAACCAAAAAAAAAACTCGCAGGCACCCGGTTGCAGTGTTAGGACCAGTCGACAGCCTCTTAGTTAATCAGAGTGGCGAAGGTGTGACAGAGTTGGCGCCTCATCTGGCGTGACATAGATAGCACCGTACATCCGACACTCGCGGATGATCTCACGCCAGCGGGCTTCATGTAATGTTTTATAAACAGCTTGGGGGGGACATATAGAGCTTGCGCTGGAACGCGCCCACAAGTCAAAGGCTGTGGTGTTGAACAGGTGTCCCCCAATAACACCTTCTGGGTGCGACCCTCCAGAAATGACCGGAGCCACTGCAGAACAGTGCCCCCGAGACCCATTTCCGCAAGGCGCCCCAGAAGGATACCGTGGTCGACGGTATCGAAGGCCGCTGAGAGGTCCAGGAGCACCAACAGGGACACACTCCCCCTGTCTAGCTCCCGGCGCAGATCATCCACTAAGGCGACCAAGACCGTCTCGGTTCCATGCTCCCGGTCTGAAACCAGACTGTGCCGAATCCAGATAATCCGTGTCTCTCAAGAATACCTGGAGTTGTGAGGCCACCACGCTTTCCATGACTTTGCCCAAAAAGGGGAGATTGGAAACAGGCCGAAAGTTGTCAAATTTAGTGGGGTCTAATGATGGTTTCTTCAACAGTGGTTTTATAATAGCTTGTTTTAAGCTCGCTGGAATCTTGCCTTCCCGAAGGGAGGCATTAACCACCACCGTTACCCACTCAGGCCAATCCCCCTCTGGCCTCCTTCAGAAGCCAGGATGGGCAGGGGTCTAGGATGGACGTGGTAGGCCTCATTCCTCCAAGTATCTTGTCCACATCCTCGGGCTTCACAAATTGAAAAGAATCCATCAAAATAGGACAAGCAGGTGCTCGTGTCACATCCTCAGAGACTGCATTTAACATGGTGTCCAGACCAGAACGGATCAAAGCGACTTTGTCTGCAAAGAACCGAGCAAATGCTTCGCAGCGCGTGGCCGAATTGTCAGGGCTCCCGCCTGAGGTGGTGGGAGTTAAAAGACCTCTGACAATCCGGAACAACTCCGCCGGACGGTTCCTTGCAGACGCAATAGTGGCCGCAAAGAAAGTTTAACTATTTCAGATGAGAAAGTTAACTATCACATTGAAATAGCATGATCAATGGTGAGCATGCCTTTCAAGATTTCACAGGTGAAAACTGAAACACATGGGGCCAAGCAATGTCTTATTAATCATGAAGAACATACAGATTGCAGCAGGGACAGGGAGGAGCAAGATTTTGATTTTTCCTGTTCTCCCTTCTCTGCTGAATTAACCTAGGGTAAACTACTTGTATTATTGTTGCCTTCCCCTATGTATACAGGCAGTCTCTAAGTTATGAATACCGTAGGGTACTGTACTGGGTACTGTTCTGTTATCCTTATATCTGGCCTGGGCAAACTTCGGCCCTCCAGATGTTTTGGACTCCAATTCCCACAATTGTGGAGGTTGGAGTCCAAAACACCTGGAGGGAAGGCCCAAGTTTGCCAAGGCCTGACTTATATTTTGTTGGTTTTAAATTGTATCCATCTCTTCTTGACGCATTTCAAACTGGCTTCAGAGCAGGATATGGAGTTGCTTTTAAACAGGCTGGATGGCCATCTGTCGGGGGTGCTTTGAATGCAATTTTCCTGCTTCTTGGCAGGGGGTTGGACTGGATGGCCCACGAGGTCTCTTCTAGCTCTATGATTCTATGACCTGTTTCCTCTGGCCAGCCTATCCAGACAGGATTAATGACAAATTTTAAACATCAATTATATGTCTCATTTTCGTTTTGTGTATTTTAATGTGTATTGTATGGAGATATGTTTTAATATGTGTAATTTACTGAGTGTTTTTATTTATTTACCACACTTTTATCCAGCCCTTTTCAGGTGACTTAAGGCGGCGTACAGACTTGCAACAATTTGATGCCAAGTACACATAAATACATTGTTTAAAACAGGCTAAATCACATAATATCATTCATATAAAAGCAATTTAAAATGGGGTTCCAACTCCAGCCTAGGGAGGCTGTTGGGAGTTGTAGTCCTACTTGGAGCTGGTGTGCTTGGTGACGGCCTTGGTGCCCTCGGAGACGGCGTGCTGAAGCAAGAGGCGGACGGCGGTCTGGATGTCGCGAGAAGTGATGGTGGAGCGCTTGTTGTAGTGACTTCTGGGTTTAAATCCATGTCCATTTGAATAGTTAAGCCATTCCATATTCGTTACTGAGTTTATCTGGTTACAATGAGGTTCCAAAAGCTTGCTCAAAGAGCCAGGTTTTACTCTTTTCCTAAAGGTCAGGAGGGGGCCGATCTAATATCCCCAGGAAGGGAGTTACACAGCCAAGGGGCCACCACTGAGAAGGCCCTGACCCACATCCCCGCCAAGCATGCAGGTGATCATAAATTCTTGGAAGGTTCGTAAGGGGAGACACATTCGGATAGGTAAGTTGGGCCGGAACAGTTTTTAAATGATTATGTGTCTTGATTCTGTATTGTAACCCATCTCAAGCCGCGGGGAGAGGCAAGTAAGAAACCATCAGAGCCAACTAATCCCAACAAAGGATTCCCCCAGGCAGGAAGCAGCCAAGCCTTGAAGCTGCAAGGCTATTCAATGCTATTCAAGATGATCAATTGCAACATTCACACTTGCCTCAAGCAGGCAAGAGTTCTTTTTCCCACCTTGGACATCATTCCACAAATATATAAATCTCCCTTGCCTTGTTTCCAACAGATCCCTCAACCCCCCGAGGACGCCTGCTATAGATGTGGGTGAAACGTCAGGAGAGAATGCTTCTGGAACATTATGATCTCTCGCTCACCTCGTCGCGGCACTGCTTCTGGCACATCTGGCAATACCAGCGCAGCTTCTGCAGGCCCTTCGACTTGATGCGGTTGGCGATGGCCTTCGGGCTCAAGAAGTCCGTCTTCCCCATCTTGAGAGAGAAAATAGTCTCGATACAGGCCTCCAAAGAGCTTACTTCCGGGTTTGGACCGGAACCGGAAGTGTCGTTATAGCCGGAAGCTGTCACTGGTCTTCTTCCTCTCTCCCGAGAGTGAATGAGCCGGGCTTCGCTGGAGGTGAAGCTGCCGCGCATGCGCAGTGAGGAGGCTCTGACCTTCAGCAGCCAGGGCCGGGCGGGCAGCTCGTGAAGAAGGCCGCAAAGAAGGAGGGAAGGAAGAAGGGCAAAGATCCCGCCGCCTTCGGAGCCATGATGCTGTCCCGAGGAGCCGCCCTCGTCGGCGGATGTGCCGCGGCCTTGACTCAGCCACAATGGTACTCATTCTGGGCAAGGGGAGGGGGGGCATCTATAAAGCAGAATTTGGCCCTTCCAGGTGTTTTGGACTCCAACTCCCACAATTCCTAACAGCCTAAGGCCCCTTCCTTTTGCCCCTCAGCCGCTTAGCGGCAAAAGGAAGGGAGTAAAGAGCCTGAGGCTGTTAGGAATGGTGGGAGTTGGAGTCCAAAAAACCTGGAAGGGCCCAATTTGGCCCAGGCCTGTGTTAGTTGGTTAACTGAACACTATGCAACCTAGAAATCATAGAATAATTGGAGTCCATGTAGGAAAAGCACAATCAAAGCACCCCCGAGAGATGGCCATCCCACCTCTGTTTGATAGCTTCCAAGGAAGGAGCTTCCACCAGACTCCAAGGCAGAGAGTTCCACTGTTGAACATCTCTTACAGTTCCACTGCTAAACAACTCTTATTTTCTGGTGGATATCATTTGAACATCTCTTACAACAGTGGTTCTCAACCTTCCTAATGCCACGACCCCTTAATACAGTTCCTCGTGTTGTGTTGACCCCCAGCCATAAAATTATTTTCGTTGTTACTTCATAACTGTAATTTTGCTACTGTTATGAATCGTAATGTAAATATCAGATACCCAGGATGTATTATCATTTACTGGACAAAATTCGGCACAAACACCCAATACGCCCAAATTGGAATATTTATTTATATTTATTTATTTTATTTATTTACCTTACTTATATACCGCTGTTCTCAGCCCGAAGGCGACTCACAGCAGTTCACAACAAATAAAAAAGAGCAAGAATTCAATGCTACAGTATAAAAGCAATTAACAACCTACACATTACACAATTAATAAACAATTACTACAATACCCATTCACTGTCGTCTCGTCATCAAAAACATGTTCCAGATTCGTCATCCATTGTTCCATTCCAGTGTTCATTAACCAATCATTGCACTAATTATTAGAACGCCTGCTCAAACAGCCAGGTCTTCACTTTTTTGCGGGATACCATTAGAGATGGTGCTAGTCTAATGTCCGTAGGAAGGGCGTTCCACAGCCGAGGAGCCACCACTGAGAAGGCCCTATCTCTCGTCGCCAGCTGTGCTGCCGCTCCCCGAAATTTGTCTGTGACCCAATGGCCGGTGCTTGTGAAGCATGGCGGGATCGGAGAGGTCAAGTGTGGGGGTCGCAAGTTCACCGTCCTCCCTCCGCACAAATCGATACGCCCAAATCTGAATACTGGTGGGGTTGGGGAGGGGGTTGATTTTGTCATTTGGGAGTTGTAGTTGCTGGGATTTATAGTTTCACCTACAATCAAAGAGTTCTGAACTCCACCAATGATGGAATCAAACCAAACTTGGCACACAGAAGTCCCGTGACCAACAGAAAATACTGGAAGGGTTTGGTGGGCATTGACCTTGAGTTTTGGAGTTGTAGTTCACCTACATCCAGAGAGCACTGGACTCAAACAATGACAGATCAGGACCAAACTTGGCATGAATACTCAATATGCCCAAATGTGAACACTGATGGAGTTTGGGGAAGATAGATCTTGACATTTGAGTTGTAGCTGCTGGGATTTATAGTTCACCTACAATCAAAGAGCATTCTGAACCTCACCAATGACAGAATGATGCCTCTCCTTATTATATTTGTCTACTCACTTTTAGAAGTTGCCCATGCATTCTTTGCAGGGCAAAAAAAATCTCCATTTGATAATTTCTCCATACCAATCTCTCTCCATACTTATTTCTTATGTTTTCCCCCACTAAGCACATATAGACATTTACCTAACTGATTAGTGAATGTAAGAAAGATATTAATTTTGTTAGCAAAAATTATTTCTTGTAAAGAGGAGCTGCATATATTGTGCAATAGGTTGTGTGTGTTAGAAGTATGTATGCTTTTTTTTCGGAAAGAAGTTGTCTTTAAGTAATTCTAGCTTTTCGGTTTTGGTGTTAACTCTACCAATGAAAGCAAGGCTTTTAACTACTAATGTATGGAATATGTGTTTATTTTTTCAGGGTCCAAGTTAGGAATATGGCAACTTTGAAAGACAGTAAGTAATTCTTTCTGTGTACTTTTCTGTGCTGGCAAATAGGGTAATATCCTTTAGTGAATTCTGAAACCTTGACTTCTAAATTCATGTTCAGGGCCATGTTTGTTTTGGTATCATAACCTGGAAAGAAAAGAGTCCTTTGATCTGCATAAAGTTGCACATTTGGCATGGCATTTTCCTTGTTTTACATAGGATTCAGGATTCATTATATTTTGTTTACACATTTCAGTTCCAATCATATAGTGTCTTGAAGGATGCCTCAGAGTTACAAGCTAGAAGAAATATTTTTCTTTCAAATGGGACATGTCCCCACAAGCTACTTCGCAAATCTTGCTAAGAAAAATCGTGAAGGGTCTCACTAAGTCTGACATAATTTGAAGGCATATTACTGTACTTATTTTTCTTGACAAATTAGTGTTTGATATCTTTGTTCTCATCATACTGTTCTCCCCCCTCCCCCCCCCCCCCCCCCATTTTTGCTTAAAATTTTTCCTCATCTCATTTGTGTAGTTACCCGGCGCCTGAAGTCAATCAAGAACATTCAGAAAATCACCAAGTCCATGAAGATGGTTTCAGCAGCAAAGTATGCCAGAGCAGAAAGGGAGTTAAAGCCTGCCAGAGTTTATGGTGTCGGAGCTTTGGGTAAGGGAACTTCCTGTTTTCTAACTGAGTTGCAATAAAAAATACTTTAATTCTCTGTGAAGATATTGAATAGAAAGACAAAATAAACTAGTATTTCCTGACCTAGAAATGTCTGATAAAGTACTTTGACCAGGCTTTCGACAGTTTTTAAAACATGTATTCAGTAAGGATCATTAAACGTTACACCGGTTCTTAAGAGCTCATTTTCTGATAATGTTTAATAGTGAGATAATAGTGAGTGCATTTTTAAATGTACCACTACTACTTCTAATAATAATAATGATGATGTTGATGATAATAATTGTATTTCTTACCAGCCTCTCCTCATTACTATTTTAAGAAATCAGATAAGATATAATAGTTGCTTCATCTTATTACTAGAAAGACTAGGACTTCACTTGCTTTAGAGATTTCACTGGCTTTTATTAATTACTTCTTTCTTTATGATAGTAGATACTGGAAATATTGAAGTATGTTTTTTAAAAAAAATTACAATGAAATTATCAAGGTGTATTCTATGCATATATCTGGGCTTGGACAGAAAGCATGCCATATTTATTATTATTATTATTATTATTATTATTATTATTATTATTTGCAGCTTTTATATTCTGTCCTCTCACCCCGCAGGGGACTCAGGGCGGATTACAGTGTACACATATATGGCAAACATTCAATGCCAATTTTGACATACAACATATACAGACATAGACAGAGGCTATTTAACTTTTTCTGGCCGCCAGGGGAGCTGTCGCTTTCATCGTCCATCTGCGACACTGATGAAGTACTTCCGCATTCCCCGCATGCTTTTTGCTGGAGTGCTGGAGTCTTTTTTATGGCCTCATAAATTAGTTAATTTAGCCTCCCCACACTTTAAGGTGGTACCTAATTTTCCTACTTGACAGATGCAACTGTCTTTCGGGTTGCAAAGGTCGACAACAGGCTACACAATTGGTTGGAAACCCACTCCAACCCGGGCTGGCTTCGAACTCATGAACTTTTGGTCAGAGTGATCTTAATGCAGCTGACACTCAGCCAGCTGCGCCACAATCACAGTGCTGCCAGCCATAGTCTTTGGCTGGTACTCTGTTAGTGCTATATGCCAGTATAACACTAGTATATAGCTTTTTTATGATGATGGAGGGAGGAGTTCACCCTTGAACCTCTGTAACTCATCTGCCTCCCATAGCCCCTCTGAAAGTATGGCCATATAGTGGCTGAGGAGGCTGAGAGCATTTGACTATGTACCTGTAGCTAGATGCACGACAGCAACAACATCCTCCTAGAACAGGCATGGGTAAACTTCGGCCACCCAGGTGTTTTGGACTCCAGCTCCCACAATTCCTAACACCCTACTGGTTTGCTCATGCCTGTCATAAAATTGTAGAGTTCAACCCCATTCTGCCAAGAAGCAGCCTTGTAGAGGCTCTGAAAAATAACTTGGTTGTGCATTCAGCTATATGGAACAGATGCATTTGTTTTTCTTTCTTTTCTTAGCTCTCTATGACAAAGCAGAAATCAAGGCCGCTGAAGACAAAAAGAAGTACCTTATCATTGGGGTTTCCTCCGACCGTGGTCTGTGCGGTGCTATCCACTCTTCTGTTGCTAAGAGTATCAAGGCTCATATTGCCAACCTCACGGATGCGGGTAAAGAAGTCATGGTGGTTGGAGTAGGTGATAAGCTGAGAACTCTCCTTCACAGGTAACAGGATACTGCCCTGTCCTGTATATCCAACATTTACTCTTCAGTACTGACCATTGATCATTTTTTTATTAGATCCCAGACTGAAGACATCACTTTAACATGTAAAGCAGTGATACTCACTGAAGGCCACTGAGAGCAAACCTACAAGCAGCATATATTTGAATCACTGCATGCCTAGAATGCTTCTTAACAATGAATTTTTATTTATTTACTATATTTATATCCTGTCTTTCTTGACCCCAAGGGGGACTCAAGGCAGCCTTAAAAACAATATACATCCAATATACAATTAAATAAACATTTCAATTAAATTTTTAAACAAGATTAAGAGCATTAAAACATACAAAACATTGCAATTATAACTATAAAACCACATTATCCGCAATCATAGTCAGGCCATTTTTAATACTGTTTATATTTAATTCTGTTTCACTGTTTATATATTTGTATATTTTAAATTGTGTACTAATTCTTTTATGTTAAGCCACTTTGAGTCACCTTCGGGAGAGATAAAACGGGGTATAAATAAATATAAATATAGTAATAGAACAATGGAAATAGGGCCCCTGGAGGTGCAGCGGGTTAAACCGCTAAGCTGCAGAAATTGCTGACTGGAAGGTTGGCAGTTCAATTTAGGGGATCAGGGTGAGTTCCGGCTGTTAAGCCCAGCTACTTCTAACCTAGCAGTTTGAAAACATGCAAATGTGAGTAGATCAATAGGTACTGCTTCTGTGGGAAGGTAACGGTGCTCCATGCAGTCATGCCAGCCACATGACCTTGGAGGTGTCTACGGACAACGCTAGCTCTTCGGCTTAGAAATTAGATAAGATGTTTTTCTGTATTTTGAATCTGTCTTGTGCCACTTTTCTTCAAAGATTATAAATGAAACAGACCATTACCGCTATTATAATATGGGGCAAAGAAAGACATTTGAAGCTAGAATTTATCTCAGGAGGAGAGCTTCATCTTCTCAATTAGAGGCATTTAGCCTTTTGGCCCAGATATCTCTGGACAATTCCCAGAAGCAGACTCATGCAGAGAGCGTAGAAATAAAATAAGAAAAATGTGTTGTTTTGATCAACGTTCTTCATTTACTGATTTACTTTTTATTTTAGGACGCATGGCAAAAACTTCCTGTTCACCTTTAAAGAACTTGGAAGAAAGCCTCCCACCTTTGGAGATGCATCAATAATTGCCTTAGAGCTGCTGAATTCTGGCTATGAGTTTGATGAAGGATCTGTCATCTATAATCGGTTCAGGCAAGAGAAATAGGAATTTTGTGCAATTTTCTTTCAAATATTTCTCTCCTTGGCATTCACTCCAACATTCCTCCCCTCCCCTTTCCTCTCCTATATACATAGTGGATGCATTCTGGGGCTTTGTGTGAATATGCAAAACCACAGCTAACAGCTGGCTCAAGAATACCATAGCACCATGCTGGAAGAGCTAGAAATGATTGCAGAAGACCTATATTGCCACATGCTGTGGATACAAGTCCTGCAGATATGGGGCCCATATAGTATATCACAAGTCAGCTTTCTTCTTTCCATAGGTCTGTCATTTCCTACAGGACAGATGAGAAGCCAATCTATTCTCTTGACACCGTTTCTGGTTCTGGTAAGTCCAGATGAAGCCTTTGGCAAGTTGGCAGTGTTTTCCCCCCTCCCTAGTTGTTAGAAACTCATCAGGGTCAAGCCTTTCCAAAGCACTTTGTGTGCTTATGTGTGTGTGTGTGTGTGAGTATAAATGTTTTATTGTTCTGTGTGATTTATTTGCTCATTTGTTGTAATTGTTTTATAGTTTAATGGGATACATTTTTATTGTTATGTTTATATGCGGCATTGAATGGGTTTGTAATCCACCTTGAGTCCCCTATGGGGTGAGACAGGCAGGGTATATATGAAGTAAATAAATTCATAAAATATACAAGGGAGAAAGGAGGAAAGGAAGGGATGGAACAATTTGCAGAACATCTATTTAGATCATAGACATTTAGCTGAACAAGTGCAGTGGTGCAAAGGACTCTTAAAGGCTTTCTTAAATGCCAGGAATTAAGATCCCAAGTTAATTTTAATTGAATGCTTCCACACTTATGAGGCCACCACTGAGAAAGTTCGAAGCTGGGTCAGGGCGAGCTCCTGTCCTTCAGTTCAGCTTCCCACCCACCTAGCAGATTGAGAATAGCAATGTGAGTAGATAAATAGGAACCACATTAAAGCAGGGAGGTATTTTAGGCATGAAACCGAGCACTGTCTCCAAAGATGCCAGAAAGATTGGGAAGAGCCTATATCGTACTTCTATCTGTTGTCTGTCTTGTCATTGTATAATTGACATTGAATGTTGCTGTATTAGTGTTCTGTGATCCACCCTGAGTCCACTTTGGGGTGAGAAGGGCAGAAGACAAATACTGCAAACAAACAAACAAATAAATAAATAGGTTTATGTGATTGTGATCTTAGCTTGTATCAATAGAATCACTACAACAGGATTTCTAAAAATTTCAGCAATCTGGTCCCAAAACAATTAAAAGCTTAAGGGTGGGCACTATAATTTTGAATTAATTTTGGTAATGTATTGGTACTGATTGGCAACTGCTTTAAATGCAGTGTGGCATGATTGAATCAACTCTCCAATTTCGCTGCATTTTGTGCAAATTGAAGTTTCAGAACCACATTTTCAAGTAGGGAAGGTTCAAACTAATGCTGTAGAAATGCTGTAATCTTTGTGACCATAGAAGTGTATAAGCTGAAAGTCTGTTGGTGTCCTATTATTTAGGAATGAAAAATAATTGGAAATGTCTTTGAAACTGTGCTTGCATTTGACTTCTAACATCCTGTACCTGATACATTCCAAAATTGTAATACATTTCCGTTGTTCATTCTTGCTTTTGTTTCTGCAGAAAGCATTAGTATCTATGATGACATTGATGCAGATGTCCTGCGAAACTATCAGGAATTCACATTGGCAAACATCATTTTCTATTCACTGAAGGAATCTACCACAAGCGAACAAAGCGCTCGGATGACTGCCATGGACAATGCAAGCAAAAATGCCTGTAAGGAGAAATCCATGGGGTTTGCACCATGCTGTGTTGTGTGTTAGCAGAATCTTCCAACTGTAAACAAAAGCAAGAAAGCAGAATTCCATATTTGAGAGAGTTTTATCTTTTGACATATGACCATGTCATCTTGAAAGTTTGAATATTGATTTCACAAATGTCACCTGCCACCCACTGTCCTCTATATCTATCGATACAAAATGTGTTACTCAGAATGGAATGGGATGGGAAATGCCTATGAAAGATGTCAGATCTTCACATCTGTAGATTGAACTTTTGCAGATTTGATTATTTGTGGATTTGAGTTATATTTTATCTCCAGCAATCTTGTTAAGTTCTCTGGTGAAACTTGATCATAGAGTTACCCTGAAGGACCCAGAGATTCTTAAAGTGGTGTTTTCTCAGGTTTAAAATTGTATTTCTTTATTTGTGGTTTTTCCACTTCTGTGATGGTTCTGTATATAGGATTGTTTGGTATCTACAGAAGAGTAGAGAGTAGCGTCGCCAGTGATACAAATGGGCTTATGGTAAAAAACAAGAGTGAAAAATAGACAGGATAATTTGGCAAGGTTAAAAAGATAAAAACACTTTTATTGTTGTTAGGAAAACAAGTGAAGTAAAAAAGTAGCAAGAGACAAGAAAATTATGTAACATTGGTAAAAGAGTCCTTAATGCTGACTCTTACGGTTGTGTGACTTGAGGCAGAAAGAAGCCTCATAATGCTTCCTCCTCAAACAAAGCTCTAAAACTGAGTTGCTGTGAGTTTTCCGGCCTGTCTGGCCATGTTCCAGAAGCATTCTCTCCTGACGTTTCACCCACATCTATGGAAGCGTAATCAGAGCTTGTGAGGTCTGTTGGAAACTAGGGCAAGTGAGGTTTACATATCTGTGGAATGTCCAGGGTGGGAGAAAGAACTCTTAAGTGTGAATGTTGCAATTGATCACCTTGATTAACATTTAATAGCCTTGCAGCTTCAATGCTTGGCTGCTTCCTGCCTGGGGGAATTATTTGTTGGGAGGTGATTTGCTGGCCCTGATTGTTTCCTGTCTGGAATTCCCCTGTTTTTTATTATTGCTCTTTATTTACTGTCCTGATTTAGCATTTATTTAATACTAGTAGCCAGATTTTGTTCATTTCCACGGTTTCTTCTTTTCTGTTGAAAACATGCTTGTGGATTTCAATGGGAAGAAAAGAGAAGGAAGCAAACCATTTTGGGAAGAAAGGAGAAACAATCAAAATACCTTGAATTATATAGATCTTTTTATGTAAACAGGAGAAGCATAATTTGATCATATGCATGGAATAGTTCCAGCTTTTGAATGCTCTGGTTTTCAGGAAAAAATTAGTTAGTTGTATCCAAGTCCTTGATATTTTGTAAGGGTATTTATTTATTGTGTCAGGAGCGAACCAAAACAGTTGTATTGCATTAAAAACAAAAGAACAAAAAACAAAGTTTGCAGACTTGGTATTCTATTTGTAAGTGTAGACAGGGATGTTTAAATCAAATCAAAAGAGCAAGTAGAAATTATGAACATCTGATTTTTTCCCCCATGGTGCCACCTGACATGTTCCTTCTCTCTTGGCAGCTGAGATGATTGACAAGCTGACTCTGACCTTCAATCGCACCCGCCAAGCTGTCATCACCAAGGAACTGATTGAGATCATTTCTGGTGCTGCCGCTCTGTAAGTATTTGTGTGAGATTCTCCGGAGACAGACTGGGTTTTGTCTGCATGGTTTGATCGTAAAACAAAATAATAGTTGGGTTAAAAATTATGTGTCTGTGCTTTAAAAAGGCCAGTGACCACTGATGCATGGCACTCTGTGGGCACTCATAATTTCTAAATGTGCTGCTGTTGCAACTAATAAGCTGTATTGTTCTGGAGAGATGCTTTTGGCTGTGCCTTGTTCCAGATTTCTTTGTATATGCTTTTCTGGACTACACCTGACCAAATTGCATTAAAACTACTTATTGCTGAGACTTGGTAATGGAGGCAGGGAAGGAGCAAGAACCTTTCACTGAAACCCTTAATCTAATTCAGTACAGGCTGAACATCCGTTATCTGAAATCCAAAATATCAGAAGTTCCAAACTGTCAACCTGCATGCTGAGACAATGGTCTTTGCCGCCCAATATAATAATAATAATAATAATAACACTCTATTTATACCCCGCTACCATCTCCCCAAGGGACTCGGTGCGGCTTACATGAGGCCGAGCCCAAAATACAACAATACAAGCAATAACAATACAAGCAATTTAAAAACAACAAAACAATAACATAAGCATTATCAATAGGACAACACACTTTAAAATCTATGGGTAGGCCAAATGTAATTAAAATTAAAAGATTAAAAAATAATGCTGGACATGGGCGAAAAAGTGATGGGGCGGTTTGTGGGAACATATGAGCAGACCTAAAACAATATAAAGTGCTTTGGAGGACAAAGTGCTATGGGATCATTATTCTGGGAAGGCACACTGGAACAACCACGTCTTCAAGCTCCTCTTAAAGACTGCCAAAGTTGGGGCATGCCTGATGTCCTTAGGAAGTGAGTTCCAGAGTCGAGGGGCCACCACCGAAAAGGGAATATACAATAAAAATGTAATGTTTGTGGGATTAACATAACTCAAAAAACCACTGTACGAATTGACACCAAATTTGGACACAATACACCTATCAGGCCAACAAGTGACCATCACTCATAAAAACACTGAAAGACGCAGCAGAAGAGAATTAAAAAGCCAAAAAAAGCAAATAGACGCTACAGTGCATATGCAAAAATGACCCCCCCCCCAGCAAACAAAACACACAATAGCATATCCACACTCTCTTCTGGACTACAGCTCCCAGCATTCCCTAGACCAGGCCCTTTAGGAGAGGAGGATGATCCAAATGCAATGCTTCCAAGATGCAAGCTTTCTTCTCCTTGGATTTCTTTGAGAGCATCCCAATCCCTGCATATTTCCAGTTTCCTGGATTGCAACTCCCAGCAATCCTAGATAGATAGATAGATAGGATAGTAGTTCAGTACTTCGATAATGTAGGTAGGTAGATGATAGATAGATAGATAGATAGATAGGTAGATAGATAGATCAGGAGGACTGCTGGGGAGTTGCAGTCCAAGAATAGGTAGAGGAAAGGAGAAAGAGGAAGGGAAAGAACAGGGGGAGAGAAAGGAAGGGAAGAAGAAGAGAAGGGAGGGAGGGAGGGAGGGAGGGAGGGAGGAAGGAAGGGAGGAGAGAAAGAAAGAAAGAGGGAGGGAGGGAGGGAAGGAAGGAAAGGAAGAAAGAAAGAAGAGAAAGAGGGAGGGAAGGTTGACCATAGCAACATGTGGTGGTTACAGCTAGTATTGTATAATTATTGTATAATTACTTTTAAGCTATGCGTAAAAGCTGGATATGAAATGTAAATACATTTTGTGCTTAGACTTGGGTCACGAGTGTAAGACATCTCATAACATACTTACATGCAACTACAGGTATAACAAAACACTGCTGGTCCAAGGATTTCAGATAATGGATGCTCAGCTTATAGTACTATAATAAGAGTAGCCATTCTACATCCCAAAAGAGCCGAAATAGCTTGAATTGCTGCTGCGCTCCAGTGATGCTTATTCTGAGATATATTGCTTCTGCACATTGACTGATACCCATTTTTAGCTAATATCTTTCGGAATACCTTGGAGCAATGCATACTACACATTGCTTTTTCACTGCTTGACTGACATGGTCTCAGAAAAAAATGTCAGACTACAGTTTAATTTTGGGTCATACTCTCCACAAAAACAAAAGCATGTCTTCAATATATGTCTGAAATATGATTTAAGCTGGAGTAAAAATTTAATATTGCAAAGAATGGTTGCGCTTTTAATCAACCCATTAATCAATACATGTCATCTGCTGGTTTGATGTTGTTATTTAATTTTGATTGGACTGGTTCCAATTTGTATTTTTGCTCTGCATCACATGCTTGGTTAAATCACACCAATGAACTTGGCTTAATTTACGTTGCTTTTGCTTCACTGCATGTTTTCTTCTTTTTGTTTTTAACAATCTTACAACTAGGAACTAAGGGCTAATCAGAAAGTGAGTTTCAAGCAAAGTCCAACAGGTAAAGTGGTGTATACTAAATCTTTAGTGGTGGAAAAAAATAGAAAATAAGGCAGTGTTTCTCAACCTGGGGGTTGCGAGGGGGTATCGGTGGTCGCCAAAGAGCACCAGAAAACACAGCATTTTCTGTCAGTCATGGGGGCTCTGTGTGGAAAATTTGGCCCAATTCTTTTGTTGGTGAGGTTTAGAATGCTCTTTAACTGTAGGTCAATGATAAATCCCAGCAACTACAACTCCCAAATTTTCCCCAAACTCCACCTGTGTTCACTTTTGGGCATATTGAGTACTTGTGCCAAGTTTGGTCCAGATCCATCATTGTTTGAGTCCACAGCGCTCTCTGAATAGAGGTGAACTACAGCTCCAAAATCAAGATCAATGCCCACCAAACCCAATATTTTCTGTTGGTCATGGGAGTTCTGTGTGCCAAGTTTGGTTCAATTCCATCATTGGTGGAGTTCAGAATGCTCTTTGATTGTAAGTGAACTATAAATCCCAGCAACTACAACTCCCAAATGACAAAATCAACCCCAATCCCAAATCACAATCCACCCCCAATCCCACCAGTATTCAAATTTGGACGTATTGGGTTTTTGTGCCAGATTTGGTCCAGTGAATGAAAATACATCCTGCATATCAGATATTTACATAACGATTCATAACAGTAGCAAAATTGCAGTTATGTATCAATGAAAATAATGTTATAGTTGGGGGTCACCACAACATTAGGAACTGTCGCGGCATTAGGAAGGTTTAGAAACACTGAAATAAGCTGTCAGAAATTTAGTGACACATGATGTATTTGTTTTTGTTCACAAAGGGATTTTTAGGAATGGCCCGTTTTGCATGAATCTTACACTTCGTAATTTTGTTTTAGTAGCATCTATATAATAGTAGGCAAGTAAATTGCGCTCTTCTAGAAAACTCAGCCACACAGGAATTGAATAGTGCCTTCTATTTATTTTTTATCTACCTTTAAGGGATATATTCGTATTAAAGCTGCTAAAAGGAATATTAATTAATTAAAAGGAATATTAATTAATTAGTAAAAGTATTAAAGTGTTAATTTAGGAATCAGAGGTGGTATTCCAAGGTGGTCAGCACTTTCAGGAGTAAAAAAAAAGTGGTAAAATGATGTGATAGCCATGTTCAGCTTTTCCTTACTGTACTTTTTTTGTTTTTAGGTAAAGAGAAACTCTTCTGGCAGGTGGTTTGCCCCACTTCTAACCTAGAGAGGAGGAGGAGTCAACTCTTTGGCCCATAAGTCTGTGAAAAAAAATCAGAGAATACCAACTGTTTATAAAGTCTTTATTTCAATAAAATCCTACATGAAAGAGTTGGCATGCTTTTTTGGCTGTGTGACTGTGGAGGGAGCTGGACTGAAATGCAAGTTAACAACAGTGTCCTGGGCTTTGAGACTGTATTAGTGTCTCTATAAAAAGATATTGGGAAATGCTGTTGCAGTTTGGCACATTGAAAAGAAATTTGTGTGCAATGCAGCAGAAAAGGTTTTTTTTCTTCTGTTTCTGGTGAAACAAATGGGAGCTGGGCAAAAATCACATAGCACAACACACCTCTCCATTTAATTATGTAAATACGTATGGAGGGTATTTGGAAATACTGTAATTATTATTTTTTAAATACAGGACAATTCCCATATCTCTGGTACCAGTATCCATGGTTTCACTTTTCTATGTCTGAAAAAAATAGGTTTTATAGACCTTCCAGCCCAATTCTATGAATATGCTTCTGTCAGAAGTTG
>NW_026847549.1:10929132-10962413 GCF_025583915.1 Anolis sagrei ordinatus
AATTAAAGAGCACTTTTAGAAGCTGCCCCTGCATTCTTTGCAGGGCAAGAAAACATCTCCATTTGATAATTTCTCCATACCAATCTTTCTCCTTACCTACGTCTTGTGTTTTTCCCCACTAATAACATATAGACATTTACCTAACTGATTAGTGAATGTAAGAAAGTTATTAATTTTGTTAGCAAAAATTATTTCTTGTAAAGAGGAGCTGCATGTATTGTGCAATAGGTTGTGTGTGTTAGAAGTATGTATGCTTTTATTTCGGAATGAAGTTTTCTTTAAGTAACTCTAGCTTTTCAGTTTTGGTGTTACTCTACCAATGAAAGCAAGGCTTTTAACTGCTAATGTATGCAATATGTGTTTAATTTTTCAGGGTCCAAGTTAGGAATATGGCAACTTTGAAAGACAGTAAGTAATTCTTTCTGTGTACTTTTCTGTGGTGGCAAATAGGGGTGATATTTCTTAGTGAATTCTGAAACCTTGACTTCTAAATTCATGTTCAGGGCCTTGCTTGTTTTGGTATCATAACCTGGAAAGAAAAGAGTCCTTTGATCTGCATACAGTTGCACATTTGGCATGGCATTTTCCTTGTTTTACATAGGATTCAGGATTCATTACATTGTGTTTACACATTTAAGTCCCAATCATATAGTGTCTTGAAGGATGCCTCAGAGTTACAGGCTAGAAGAGATCTCTTTCTTTCAAATGGGACATGTCCCCACAAGCTGCTTCGCAAATCTTGCTAAGAAAAATAGTGAAGGGTTTCACTAAGTCTGACATAATTTGAAGGCATATGACAAATTAGTGGTTGATATCTTTGTTCTCATCATACTCTCCCCCCCCCCCCATTTTTGCTTAATTTTTTTTCTCATCTGCGTAGTTACCCGGCGCCTGAAGTCAATCAAGAACATTCAGAAAATCACCAAGTCCATGAAGATGGTTTCAGCAGCGAAGTATGCCAGAGCAGAAAGGGAGTTAAAGCCTGCCAGAGTTTATGGTGTGGGAGCTTTGGGTAAGGAAACTTCCTGTTTTCTAACCGAGTTGCAATAAAAAAAAATTAACTTTATTCCTCTGTAAAGATATTGAATAAAAAGACAAAATAAACTAGTATTTCCTGACCTAGAAATGTCTGATAAAGTACTTTGACCAGGCTTTCGACAGTTTTTAAAACATGTATTCAGTAAGGATCATTACACGTTACACTGGTTCTTAACAGCTCATTTTCTGATAATGTTTAATAGTGAGATACTGCATTTTTAAATGTACCACCACCACCACCACTACTACTACTACTACTAATAATAATAATAATTGTATTTCTTACCAGCCTCTCCTCATTACTATTTTAAGAAATCAGATAAGATATAATAGTTGCTTCATCTTATTACTAGAAAGACTAGGACTTCAGTTGCTTTAGAGATTTCACTGGCTTTTATTAATTACTTCTTTCTTTATGATAGTAAATACTGGAAATATTGAAGTATGTTTTTTAAAAAAAATTACAATGAAATTATCAAGGTGTATTCTATGCATATATCTGGGCTTGGACAGAAAGCATGCCATATTTATTATTATTATTATTATTATTATTACAGCTTTTATATTCCGCCCTTCTCACCCCGCAGGGGACTCAGGGCGGATTACAGTTTACACATATATGGCAAACATTTAATGCCATTTTTTGACATACAAACATATACAGACATACACAGAGGCTATTTAACTTTTTCTGGCCGCCAGGGGAGCTGTCGCTTTCATCGTCCATCTGCGACACTGATGAAGTACTTCCGCATTCCCCGCATGCTTTTTGCTGGAGTGCTTGCTGGAGTCTTTTTTTTATGGCCTCATAAATTAGTTAATTTAGCCTCCCCACACTTTAAGGTGGTACCTAATTTTCCTACTTGACAGATGCAACTGTCTTTCGGGTTGCAAAGGTCGACAACAGGCTACACAATTGGTTGGAAACCCACTCCAACCCGGGCTGGCTTTGAACTCATGACCTTTTGGTCAGAGTGATCTTAATGCAGCTGACACTCAGCCAGCTGCGCCACAATCCCAAAGACTATAGGTACCAGCCATAGTCTTTGGCTGGTACTCTGTTAGTGCTATATGCCAGTATAACACTAGTATATAGCTTTTTTATGATGATGGAGGGAGGAGTTCACCCTTGAACCTCTGTAACTCATCTGCCTCCCATAGCCCCTCTGAAAGTATGGCCATATAGTGGCTGAGGAGGCTGAGAGCATTTGACTATGTACCTGTAGCTAGATGCACGACAGCAACAACATCCTCCTAGAACAGGCATGGGCAAACTTCAGCCCTCCAGGTGTTTTGGACTTCAGCTCCCACAATTCCTAACAGCCTACTGGATGTTAGGAATTGTGGGAGTTGAAGTCTAAAATATCTGGAGGGCCAGAGTTTGCTCATGCCTGTCATAGAATCGAAGAGTTGGAAGAGACCTCATGCGCCATCCAGTTCAACCCCATTCTGCAAAGAAGAAGCCTCGTAGAGGCTCTGAAAAATAACTTGGTTGTGCATTCAGCTATATGGAACAGATGCATTTGTTTTTCTTTCTTTTCTTAGCTCTCTATGACAAAGCAGAAATCAAGGCCGCTGAAGACAAAAAGAAGTACCTTATCATTGGGGTTTCCTCCGACCGTGGTCTGTGCGGTGCTATCCACTCTTCTGTTGCTAAGAGTATCAAGGCTCATATTGCCAACCTCACGGATGCGGGTAAAGAAGTCATGGTGGTTGGAGTAGGTGATAAGCTGAGAACTCTCCTTCACAGGTAACAGAATTCTGCCCTGCCCTGTATATCCAACACTTACTCTTCAGTACTGATCATTGATCATTTTTTATTATCCCAGACTGAAGACATCACTTTAACATGTAAAGCAGAGATACTCACTGAAGGCCGCTGAAAGCAAACCTACAAGCAGCATATATTTGAATTACTGCATGCCTAGAATGCTTCTTAACAATGAATTTTTATTTATTTACTATATTTATATCCTGTCTTTCTTGACCCCAAGGGGGACTCAAGGCAGCCTTAAAAACAATATACATCCAATATACAATTAAATAAACATTTCAATTAAATTTTTAAACACGATTAAGAGCATTAAAACATACAAAACATTGCAATTACAACTACAAAACCACATTATCCGCAATCATAGTCAGGCCATTTTTAATACTGTTTATATTTAATTCTGTTTTGATGTTTATATATTTGTATATTTTAAATTGTGTACTAATTCTTTTATGTTAAGCCGCTTTGAGTCACCTTCGGGAGAGATAAAGCGGGGTATAAATAAATATAAATATAATAATAGTAATAGAACAATAGAAATAGGGCCCCTGGAGGTGCAGCGGGTTAAACTGCTGAACTTCAGAAATTGCTGACTGAAAGGTTGGTGGTTCGAATCTGGGCAGCATTGTGAGTTCCGGCAGTTAGGCCCAGCTTCTGCTAACCTAGCAGTTAAAAAATGTAAATGTGAGTAGATCAATAGGTACTGCTTCTGTGGGTAACGGTGCTCCATGCAGTCTGCCAGCCACATGACCTTGGAGGTGTCTACGGACAACACGCTCTTCGGCTTAGAAATTAGATAAGATGTTTTTCTGTATTTTGAATCTGTCTTGTGCCACTTTTCTTCAAAGATTATAAATGAAACAGACCATTACCGCTATTATAATATGGGGCAAAGAAAGACATTTGAAGCTAGAATTTATCTCAGGAGGAGAGCTTCATCTTCTCAATTAGAGGCATTTAGCCTTTTGGCCCAGATATCTCTGGACAATTCCCAGAAGCAGACTCATGCAGAGAGCGTAGAAATAAAATAAGAAAAATGTGTTGTTTTGATCAACGTTCTTCATTTACTGATTTACTTTTTATTTTAGGACGCATGGCAAAAACTTCCTGTTCACCTTTAAAGAACTTGGAAGAAAGCCTCCCACCTTTGGAGATGCATCAATAATTGCCTTAGAGCTGCTGAATTCTGGCTATGAGTTTGATGAAGGATCTGTCATCTATAATCGGTTCAGGCAAGAGAAATAGGAATTTTGTGCAATTTTCTTTCAAATATTTCTCTCCTTGGCATTCACTCCAACATTCCTCCCCTCCTCTTTCCTCTCCTATATACATAGTGGATGCATTCTGGGGCTTTGTGTGAATATGCAAAACCACAGCTAACAGCTGGCTCAAGAATACCATAGCACCATGCTGGAAGAGCTAGAAATGATTGCAGAAGATGTATATTGCCACATGCTGTGGATACAAGTCCTGCAGATATGGGGCCCATATAGTATATCACAAGTCAGCTTTCTTCTTTCCATAGGTCTGTCATTTCCTACAGGACAGATGAGAAGCCAATCTATTCTCTTGACACCGTTTCTGGTTCTGGTAAGTCCAGATGAAGCCTTTGGCAAGTTGGCAGTGTTTTCCCCCCTCCCTAGTTGTTAGAAACTTATCATGGTCAAGCCTTTTCAAAGCTATATATATGTGTGTGTGTGTTTATATATATGCTTATCTGTGGCTCCCCGACTCTGGAACTCACTACCTGGAGAAATTAGGAAAGCTTCTACCCTAGAAACTTTTTAAAAGAACCTTAAAACCTGGCTCTTCCACTCCGCCTTTGATGAGTAGGTATACAATCTCATACTATTGCTTAACCTCAACTTTTTTGTCATTAGAGTATATGCCCCCCTCCCCCTTGGAGGAAAGCCTTATTCCACAACCCCCACTATAATGAGTTCTCCTTGCAAATAATCTGTCTCTTTTATCTTGCCCGGCTCCTTTGAAGTTTTAATCAGTTTTTCTTTTAATCATTACATGTAGCCTGCCCATTGTCATTGTGATTGTGTCTATTGCAATTTTATATTGCTATGTATTCACATGTTTTATGTAATTATGTTGATGTTGTTTATTGTTTGTGATTTCGGTTTGTGTTTTCGGTTTTATTTTATTGTAAATTGTTGTTTGGGCTTGGCCTCATGTAAGCCGCTCCGAGTACCCATTGGGGAGATGGTGGCGGGGTATAAATAAAGTTATTATTATTATTATTATTATTATTATTATTATTATATGTTTTAATCTGTTTTATTTTTCTATGTGTTTTATTTGCTCGTGCGTTTTAATTGTTTTATAGTTTGATGGGGTACGTTTTTATTGTTATGTTTATATGTGGCATTGAATGAGTTTGTAATCCACCTTGAGTCCCCATGAGGTGAGAAAGGCAGGGTATAAATGAAGTAAATCAATACATAAAATATACAAGGGAGAAAAGGAAGGGACGGAACAATTTGCAGAACATCTGTGTGTAATGGATTCATGAGAAAATTATTTAGTTGATAGGCATTTGGTTGAACAAATGCGGTGGTGCAAAGGATTCTTAAAGGTATTGTCGAAGGTTTTCATGGCCGGATTCACTGGGTTGTTGTAGGCTTTTTTGGGCTGTATAGCCATGGTCTAGAACAGGGGTCCTCAAACTTTTTAACCAGAGGGCCAGGTCACAGTCCCTCAAACTGTTGGAGGGCCAGATTATAATTTGAAAAAAGATGAATGAATTCCTATGCACCCACATATCTATTTGTAGTGCAAAAAACACTTTAAACAATACAATAATTAAAATGAAGAACAATTAACAAATATAAACTTATTATTATTTCAGTGGGAAGTGTGGGCCTGCTTTTGTCTGATGAGATAGGATTGTTGTGTTGTTGTGTGCTTTCAAGTCTTCAGACTTAGGTTGACCCTGAGCGAGGGCCGGGTAAATGACCTTGGAGGGCCGCATCGGCCCCCGGGCCTTAGTTTGAGGACCCCGATCTAGAATGTTATATACTGTACGTTTTGCCTATATCTATGGCAAGCATCCTCAGAGGTAGTTGAGGTCTTGCCATAGATGCAGGCGAAACGTCAGGAGAGAATGCCTCTAGACCATGGCGATATAGCCCGAAAAAACGTACAACAACCCAGACTCTTAAAGGCTTTATTACCTACCAGAAACGAAGTTAATTTTAATTTAATGCTTTCACACCTATGGTGCTATCAGTGAGAAAGCCTATGGGGCCACCACTGAGAAAGTTCAAAGCTGGGTCAGGGCGAGCTCCTGACCTTCAGCCCAGCTCTCCGCCCATCTAGCAGATCGAAAATAGCAATGTGAGTAGATAAATAGGAACTGCATTCAAGCGGGGAAGTATTTTAGGCACGATATTTACAAACAAAGAAAGCTCCTCGACGGGGATGGAGCAACAGTGCCCCCTGTGGCTGGAACTGAGCACAGCCTCCAAAGATGCCGGAAAGATGGGGAAAGCCTATATAATACCTCTATCTGTTGTCTTTCTTGTCATTGCATAATCAGTGTTGAATGTTTGCCATATATGTGTTCTGTGATCCGCCCTGAGTCCCCTTTGGGGTGAGAAGGGCAGAATAAGAGTACTGTAAATAAATAAACAAATAGGTTTATGTGATTGTCATCTTAGTTTGTATCAATAGAACCACTACAACAGGATCTGGTCCCAAAAGAATTAAAAGCTGAACAGCGGGCACTATAATTTTGAATCAATTTTGGAAATGCACTGGTATTGATTGGCAACTACTTTGAATGCAGTGTGGCATGACTGAAATAGCTCTCGAATTTGGCTGCATTTTGTGTGAACTGAAGTTTCTATGTTTGGAAGCAATTTGATGTAAACAGACAGAATTGCACACTTTCAAGCAAAGAAGGTTTAAACTGATGCTGTAATCTTTGTGGCCATAGAAGTTGCATATTAGACGAAAGTCTGTTGGTCTCCAATTATTTAGGAATGAAAACTAATTGGCAATGTCTTTGAAACTACTCTTGGTTTTGACTCTTAACATCTTGTACCTGATACATTCCAAAATCATAATAAATTGGTGTTTTTCATTGTTGCTATTGTTTCTGCAGAAAGTATCAGTATCTATGACGACATTGATGCAGATGTCCTGCGAAACTATCAGGAATTCACATTGGCAAACATCATTTTCTATTCGCTGAAGGAATCTACCACAAGTGAACAGAGTGCTCGGATGACTGCCATGGACAACGCAAGCAAAAATGCCTGTAAGGAGAAATCCACAGGGTTTGCACCATGCTGTGTTGTGTGTTAGCAGAATCTTCCAACTGTAAACAAAAGCAAGAAAGCAGAATTACATATTTGAGAGAGTTTTATCTTTTGGCTTATGACCATGCAAGTTTGAGTATTGATTTCACAAATGTTACCTGCCAACCACTGTCCTTGATATCTGCCGATACTCAGAATATAATGGGACAGGAAATGCCTATGAAAGATGTCAGATCTTCACATCTGTAGATTGAACTTTTGCTGATTTGATTATTTGTGGATTTGAGTTATATTTTATCTCCAGCAATCTTGTTAAGTTCTCTGGTGAAACTTGATCATAGAGTTACCCTGAAGGACCCAGAGATTCTTAAAGTGGTGTTTTCTCAGGTTTAAAATTGTATTTCTTTATTTGTGGTTTTTCCACTTCTGTGATGGTTCTGTATATAGGATTGTTTGGTATCTACAGAAGAGTAGAGAGTAGCGTCGCCAGTGATACAAATGGGCTTATGGTAAAAAACAAGAGTGAAAAATAGACAGGATAATTTGGCAAGGTTAAAAAGATAAAAACACTTTTATTGTTGTTAGGAAAACAAGTGAAGTAAAAAAGTAGCAAGAGACAAGAAAATTATGTAACATTGGTAAAAGAGTCCTTAATGCTGACTCTTACGGTTGTGTGACTTGAGGCAGAAAGAAGCCTCATAATGCTTCCTCCTCAAACAAAGCTCTAAAACTGAGTTGCTGTGAGTTTTCCGGCCTGTCTGGCCATGTTCCAGAAGCATTCTCTCCTGATGTTTCACCCATATCTATGGAAGCATAATCTGAGCTTGTGAGGTCTGTTGGAAACTAGGGCAAGTGAGGTTTACATATCTGTGGAATGTCCAGGGTGGGAGAAAGAACTCTTAAGTGTGAATGTTGCAATTGATCACCTTGATTAACATTTAATAGCCTTGCAGCTTCAATGCTTGGCTGCTTCCTGCCTGGGGGAATTATTTGTTGGGAGGTGATTTGCTGGCCCTGATTGTTTCCTGTCTGGAATTCCCCTGTTTTTTATTATTGCTCTTTATTTACTGTCCTGATTTAGCATTTATTTAATACTAGTAGCCAGATTTTGTTCATTTCCACGGTTTCTTCTTTTCTGTTGAAAACATGCTTGTGGATTTCAATGGGAAGAAAAGAGAAGGAAGCAAACCATTTTGGGAAGAAAGGAGAAACAATCAAAATACCTTGAATTATATAGATCTTTTTATGTAAACAGGAGAAGCATAATTTGATCATATGCATGGAATAGTTCCAGCTTTTGAATGCTCTGGTTTTCAGGAAAAAATTAGTTAGTTGTATCCAAGTCCTTGATATTTTGTAAGGGTATTTATTTATTGTGTCAGGAGCGAACCAAAACAGTTGTATTGCATTAAAAACAAAAGAACAAAAAACAAAGTTTGCAGACTTGGTATTCTATTTGTAAGTGTAGACAGGCAAGTAATGTTTAAATCAAATCAAAAAGTAGAAATTATGAACATCTGATTTTTCCCCCATGGCGCCACCTGACATGTTCCTTCTCTCTTGGCAGCTGAGATGATTGACAAGCTGACTCTGACCTTCAATCGCACCCGCCAAGCTGTCATCACCAAGGAACTGATTGAGATCATTTCTGGTGCTGCTGCTCTGTAAGTATTTGTGTGAGTCTCCTGAGACAGACTGGGTTTTGTCTGTATAGTTTGATCGTAAAACAAAATAACAGTTGGGTTATAAATTATTTGTCTGTGTTTTAAAAAGGCCAGTGAGCACTGATGCATGGCACTCTGTGGGAACTCATAATTTCTAAACATGCTGCAGCAGCTAATAAGCCTTATTGTTCTGGAGAGATGCTTTTGGCTGTGCCTTGTTCCAGATTTCTCTGTATATGCTTTTCTGGACTACATCTGACCAAATTGCATTAAAAACAATTATTGCTGAGACTTTGTGATGGAGGCAGGGAAGGAGCAAGAACCTTTCACTGAAACACTTCATCTAATTCAGTACAGGCTGAACATCCTTTATCTGAAATCCAAAATACCAGAAGTTCAAAACTGTCAACCTGCATGTTGAGACAATGGTCTTTGCCGCCCAATATAATAATAATAATAATAATAATAATCACATTTATACCCCGCTACCATCTCCCAAGGGACTCGGTGCGGCTTACATGAGGCCGAGCCCAAAATACAACAATACAAGCAATAACAATACAAGGAATTTAAAAACAACAAAACAATAACATAAGCATTATCAATAGGACAACACACTTTAAAATCTATGGGTAGGCCAAATGTAATTAAAATTTAAAAAATTAAAAAATAATGCTGGACATGGGCGAAAAAGTGATGGGGCGGTTTGTGGGAACATATGAGCAGACCTAAAACAATATAAGTGCTTTGGAGGACAAAGTGCTATGGGATCATTATTCTGGGAAGGCACACTGGAACAGCCACGTCTTCAAGCTCCTCTTAAAGACTGCCAAAGATGGGGTTCTGTATACACAAACTGGCAATGGTTCTGGTTGGCAGCTGACTTTGTTTCATGCACAAAATTATTTTAAAATCTACATAAATAAAAATGTAATGTTTGTGGGGTTACCATAACTCAAAAACCACTGGACGAATTGACACCAAATGCGGACACAATGCACCTATCAGGCCAACAAGTGACCATCACTCATAAAAACACTGAAAGACGCAGCAGAATAAAAACACTGAAAAACGCAGCGAAGGAATTAAAAAGCCAAAAAAAGCAAAGACGCTACAGCATATGCAAAAATGACCCCCCCCCCAGCAAACAAAACACACAATAGCATATCAACACTCTCTTCTGGACTACAGCTCCCAGAATTCCCTAGACCAGGCCCTTTAGGAGAGGAGGGCAATCCAAATGCAATGCTTCCAAGATGCAAGCTTTCTTCTCCTTGGATTTCTTTGATAGCATTCCAATCCTTGAATATTTCCAATTTCCTGGATTGCAATGCCTAGCAATACAACAGATAGATTAGAAAGAGCAGTAGGTAGGTAGGTAGGTAGGTAGGTAGGTAGGTAGATAGATAGATAGATAGATAGATAGATAGATAGATAAATAGATAGATAGATCAGATGGGTGGATAGATGAGTCAAGAATAGGAGAGAAGAGAAAGAGGAGGGAAAGAAAGGGGAGAAAGGGAAGGAAGGAGAGAAGGGAGGAGAAGGGAGGGAGGGAGGGAGGAGGAAGGAAGGGAGAGGAGAAAGAAGAAAGAGGAGGAGGAGGGAAGGAAGGAAGGGAAAGAAGAAGAGAAAGAGGGAGGGAAGGTTGACCATAGCAACATGTGGTGGTTACAGCTAGTATTGTATAATTATTGTATAATTACTTTTAAGCTATGCGTAAAAGCTGGATATGAAATGTAAATACATTTTGTGCTTAGACTTGGGTCACGAGTGTAAGACATCTCATAACATACTTACATGCAACTACAGGTATAACAAAACACTGCTGATCCAAGGATTTCAGATAATGGATGCTCAGCTTATAGTACTATAATAAGAGTAGCCATTCTACATCCCAAAAGAGCCGAAATAGCTTGAATTGCTGCTGCGCTCCAGTGATGCTTATTCTGAGATATATTGCTTCTGCACATTGACTGATACCCATTTTTGGCTAATGTCTTTTGGAATACCTTGGAGCAATGCATACTACACATTGCTTTTTCACTGCTTGACTGACATGGTCTCAGAAAAAATGTCAGACTACAGTTTAATTTTGGGTCATACTCTCCACAAAAACAAAAGCATGTCTTCAATATATGTCTGAAATATTACCATTAAAGCTGGAGTAAAAATTTAATATTGCAAAGAATGGTTGCGCTTTTAATCAATCCATTCATCAATACATGTCATCTGCTGGTTTGATGTTGCTATTTAATTTTGGCTGGACTGGTTCCAATTTGTATTTTTGCTCTGCATTACATGCTTGGTTAAATCACACCAATGAACTTGGCTTAATTTACGTTGCTTTTGCTTCACTGCATGTTTTCTTTTTGTTTTTAACAATCTTACAACTAGGAACTAAGGGCTAATCAGAAAGTGAGTTCCAAGCAAAGTCCAACAGGTAAAGTGGTGCAAACTAAATCTTTAGTGGTGGAAAAAAAAGAATAGAAAATAAGGCAGCGTTTCTCAACCTGGGGGTCGCGAGGGGGTGTCAGAGGGGTCGCCAAAGAGCACCAGAAAGCACAGCATTTTCTGTCAGTCATGGGGGCTCTGTGTGGGAAGTTTGGCCCGATTCTTTTGTTGGTGAGGTTCAGAATGTTTTTTGACTATAGGTCAGTAATAAATCCCAGCAGCTACAACTTCCAAAAGTCAAGGTCTATTTCCCACAAACTCCACCTGTGTTCACTTTTGGGCATATTAAGTACTTGTGCCAAGTTTGGTCTAGATCCATCATTGTTTGAGTCCACAGTGCTCTCTGAATATAAGTGAACTACAACTCCAAAACTCAAGGTTAGTGCCCACCAAACCCTCCCAATATTTTCTGTTGGTCATGGGAGTTCTGTGTGCCAAGATTGGTTTAAGTTCTATCATTGGTGGAGTTCAGAATGTTCTTTGATTTTAGGTGAACTATAAATCCCAGCAACTACAACTCCAAATGACAAAATAACCCCCCCCCCCCCAACACCACCAGTATTCAAATTTGGGTGTATTGGGTTTTTGTGCCAAATTTGGTCCAGTGAATGAAAATACATCCTGCATATCAGATATTTACATAACGATTCATAACAGTAGCAAAATTGCAGTTATGAAGTATCAATGAAAATAATGTTATGATTGGGGGTCACCACAACATGAGGAACTATTAAAGGGTTGCAGCATTAGGAAGGTTTAGAAACACTGAAATAAGCTGTCAGAAATTTAGTGACACATGATGTATTTGTTTTTGTTCACAAAGGGATTTTTAGGAATGGCCCGTTTTGCATGAATCTTACACTTCGTAATTTTGTTTTAGTAGCATCTATATAATAGTAGGCAAGTAAATTGCGCTCTTCTAGAAAACTCAGCCACACAGGAATGGAATGGTTGTGCCTTCTATTTATTTTTTATCTACCTCAAAGGGGTATATTCGTATTCAGGGGCGGCCCTAGGTAATTTTCAATGGTAAGCAAACAGTATTTGGCGTCCGTCCGTCCGCCCCCCCCCCCCCCAACCAATCACTGATATATATTTTCTGTTCGTCGTGGGAGTTCTGTGTGCCATATTTGGTTCAATTCCATCATTGGTGGAGTTCAGAATGCTCTTTGATTGTAGGTGAACTATACATCCCAGTAACTACAACTCACATATGTCAAGGTCTATTTTCCCCCAAGAGCGCCTCAAGAGCGCCCCTGGGCAAAATCAACTATACTGCAAATGCTTACTTTGCGTAATGGGTTGAGCCACCCCTGTTCGTATTAAAACTGCTAGAAAGAGTGGAATATTAATTAATTAGTAAAAGTATTAAAGTGTTAATTTAGAAATCAGAGGTGGTATTCCAAGGTGGTCAGCACTTTCAGGAGTAGAAACAAAGTGGTAAAATAATGTCATAGCCATGTTCAGCTTTTCCTTACTATACTGTTTTTGTTTTTAGGTAAAGGGGAACTCTTCTGGCAGGTGGTTTGCCTCACTTCCAACCTAGAGAGGAGGAGTCAACTCTTGGGCCCATAAGTCTGTGAAAAAAAATCAGAGAATACCAACTGTTTATAAAGTCTTTATTTCAATAAAATCCTACATGAAAGAGTTGGCATGCTTCTTTGGCTGTGCGACTGTGGAGGGAGCTGGACTGAAATGCAAGTTAACAACAGTGTCCTGGGCTTTGAGACTGTATTAGTGCCTCTATAAAAAGATATTGAAAAATGCTGTTGCAGTTTGGCACATTGAGAATAAGAAATTTGTGTGCAATGCAGCAGAAAAGTTTTTTTCTGTGTTACTTCATGGGAGCTGGGCAAAAAGCACATAGCATAACACCTCTCAATTTAATTATGTAAATACGTATGGAGGTTATTTGGAAATACTGTAATCATTTTTTTAAAGCACAGGACAACTCTCGTATCTCTGGTACCAGTATTCATGGTTTCACTTCTCTGTGTCTGAAAAAAAAAAGGTTTTATAGATCTTCCAACCCAATTCTATGAATATGCTTCTGTCAGAAGTTTTGTCATAGTCAAAGATAGAGGGAATGGAGTGTTTATAGGGTTGCCATAGGAATGAGCAGAGGGCATGGAGTCAGTTTTAACAACTATAAACTTCTTACTATTACAATAGAAGGTGTGGGCCTGCTCTTGGGCTAAAGAGATAAGATTGTCGTTGTTGTTCTGTTCTTTCAAGTCATTTCAGACTTAGTATGACCCCAAGCGAGGGCTAGATAAATATCCTGGGAGGGCCATATCTGGCCTCCAGGCCTTAGTTTGAGCCTTGTCCAGCAAGACCAAAGACCGACAGGTCACAGGTTATCTAGGAGGGCACGGGTGAGCTCCCTCGGTCAGCCCCAGCTCCCCATGCTCGGTAATAATAAAGCCTCCCACAGGGATGATAAAACATCAAAATATCTAGGTGTCCCTAGACAAGGTCCTTGCAGATGGTCAGTTCTCTAATGCCAAAAGTGACTTACAGTTTCTCAAGTTACTATTGACACTATATACTATATACCTCACAGGGTGTCTTCACTTCCACCTTCTACTCAACACCACCGCTTGTGCGCTTCAGCACACGTTTGGCCAACTTCTACGAGGCATGGAGACCTATCACCACCGATACGTGGGTGCTGGATGTGGTTAGCCACAGATACTCTATTGAGTTCAAGAGTCCTCCACGCCTTGGCTTTGTTGTCATAGTCAAAGACAGAGGGAATGGAGAGTCATAGGGTTGCCATAGGAATGAGCAGAGGGCATGGGGTGGGAGGGCCTTGGGGTTGTCATAGTCAAAGATAGAGGGAATGGAGAGTCATAGGGTTGCCATAGAAATGAGCAGAGGCATGGGGTGGGAGGTTCTTGGAGTTGTCATAGTCAAAGATAGAGGGAATATAGAAATGAGCAGAGGGCATGGGGTGGGAGGGCCTTGGAGTTGTCATAGTCAAAGATAGAGGGAATGGAGAGGGAGAATCATACGGTTGCCATGGAGAAGGGTGGAGGGCCTTGGGGTTGTCATAATCAAAAATAGAGGGAATGGAGAGTCATAGAGTTGCCATAGGAATGAGCAGAGGGCATGGGGTGGGAGGGCCTTGGGGTTGTCATAGTCACAGATAGAGGGATTAGAGCAGTGTTTCTCAATCTTCCTAATGCCGCAACCCCTTCATACACTTCCTCATGTTGTGGTGAACCCTAACCATAACATTATTTACCTTGCCCCCTCATAACTGTCATTTTGGTACTGTTATGAATCGTCATGTAAATATCTGATATGCAGGATGTATTTTCATTCACTGGACTAAATTTGGCACAAATACTCGATAGGCCCAAATTTGAATACTGGTGGGGTTGGGGGGGGATTGATTTTGTCATTTGGGAATTGTAGTTGCTGGGATTTATAGTTCACCTACAATCAAAGAGCATTCTGAACTCCAACAATGATGGAATTGAACCAAACTTGGCACACAGAACTCCCATGACCAACAGAAAATATTGGAAGGGTTTGGTGGGCATTGACCTTGAGTTCTGGAGTTGTAGTTCACCTACATCCAGAGAGTACTGTGGACTCAAACAATGATGGAACTGGACCAAACTTGGCACAAGCACTCAATACGCCCAAATATGAACAGAGATGGAAATAGGCCTTGACATTTGGGAGTTGTAGTTGCTGAGATTTATAGTTCACCTACAGTCAAAGAGCATTCTGAACCCCACCAATGATAGATTTGGGCCAAACTTCCCACATAGGACCCCCATGACCAAAAGAAACTACTGTGTTTTCTGATGGTCTCTGGCGACCCCTCTGGCACCCCTTCGTGACCCCCTTAGGAGTCCCGACCCCCAGGTTGAGAAAGACTGGATTAGAGAGTCATAGGGTTGCCATAGGAATGAGCAGAGGGCCTTGGGGTTGTCATAGTGAAAGATAGAGGGAATGGAGAGTCATTGAGTTGCCATAGGATTGAGCAGAGGGCATGGGGTGGGAGAGCCTTGGGGTTGTCATAGTCAAAGATAGAGGGAATGGAGAGGCATAGGGTTGCCATAGGAATGAGTGGAGGGCCTTGGGGTTGTCATAATCAAAGATAAGAGGGAATGGAGAGTCATTGTGTTGCCATAGGAATGAGCAGAGGGCATGGGGTGGGAGGACCTTGGGGTTGTCATAGTCAAAGATAGAGAGAGCTGTCGCAGCTCAGGATAGATTCACCTTGCTCAGAACACCACCACACACCAAGGCTGTAGGTTTTGTAGTTTATTGAAGAAAAAGCAAAATCATAAATACAGAAATAAGGTTGCAAAAGTTCAATAGCCAAAACAGAGTCTTAAATGCAAAGGCAGAGTTTCCAAGGTCCAAAGGCAAATAACATGAAGTATAATCCACAAGCATTGGTCAAACAAGAATCCATGGCAGCATGACAAAGTCCCCAGAAACCAAGATCTAAACCAAAGTCCCAAAGAGCCAAAAGCTTTCCTCAAACGCCGAGGCAATTCCAGAGAAGTTAACAGGGTGTAAGCAAAGCTGCACTGACAAAGGATTGACTTCAATCAGATCGTTAAATATGTTTCCCTAGCATGAAAGCATTACGTTGACCTCAAACTTCCCGTTTGTTAGCAAGCTGAGCACTTCGGCGTACCCTTAATTGCAAACGGTCCTCCCTAACTAAATCCCCACCACCTTCAAGGCCAAATAACTCATTATCCTGGGACTGGCCAGCCTGGGAATCAAGAGGCACTGAGCTCACAGATGGAGCGGTCGACTCCTCCACCTGCAGCTGTGAAGGTCCATTTAGCTACATATTATCTGCAGTAGGGATGACCCTCTAGAACAGTGGTTCTCAACCTGGGGTCCCCAGATGTTTTTGGCCTACAACTCCCAGAAATCCCAACCAGTTTACCAGCTGTTAGGATTTCTGGGAGTTGAAGGCCAAAAACATCTGGGGACCCCAGGTTGAGAACCACTGTTCTAAAACAACATTCCTTTCCCTGGGAAACTGAAACGCTGCCTCGTCTTCAGTATCAACACTGTCTGCATCAACAACAGGGACATGTTCAGAAATCTGTAACCCATGATCCTCCTCATCCTGAGGAAACTCAGGCTCAGAAAGCTCAGGCTCAGACTGAGCCACAACATGGATAGTCAAAGGGTTGCCATAGAAATGAGCAGAGGGCATGGGGTGGGAGGGCCTTGGGGTTGTCATAGTCAAAGGTAGAGGGAATGGAGAGTCATAGAGTTGCCATTGAAATGAGCAGAGGGCATGGAGTGGGAGGGCCTTGGGTTGTCATAGTCAAAGATGGAGGGAATGGAGTGTCATAGGGTTGCCATAGAAATGAGCAGAGGGCATGGGGTGAGATGGCCTTGGGGTTGTCATAAAGGTAGAGGGAATGGAGAGTTATTGGGTTGCCATAGAAATAGAAATGAGCCGAGGGCATGGGGAGGGTGTGCTTGGGGTTGTCATAATTAAAACAGAGGGAATTGGGAGTCAAAGGGAGTTGCCATAGGATTTTAATGAGCAAGAGGCCCAGACATGGTCCGGCTTTTTAGTCAGCCCTGCGTGGGAAGGCGCCTCATAGGGATATGTCATAGAGTCCAAGAAGAGGAATTAGGGATGTCTCGTCATAGGTTGCCACCCCATAGGCCAAATGCAGCAAGAGAGGCCATGCGGGTGGGAGGGAGCCTCAAGGCGTTGCTACTATAGTACAAGATCAGCACGGACAATGAGGCAATGGAGAGAAGGCAGTCATAGCGTTGCCGTCAATAGAAACTAATGAGAGAAGGGCATAAAGTGCGTGGGAGCCCGAGCCCTTGGGGCTCTGATATAGCTACTCTAAAGCAAAGACGGGAAGGCAGAGTCATAGGGTTGCCATAGGAATGAGCAGAGGGCATGGGGTGGGAGGGCCTTGGGGTTGTCATAGTCAAAGATAGAGGGAATGGAGAGGCATAGGGTTGCCATAGGAATGAGCAGAGGGCATGGGGTGGGAGGGCCTTGGGGTTGTCATAGTCAAAGATAGAGGGAATGGAGAGTCATAGGGTTGCCATAGACATGAGTAGAAGGCATGGGGTGGGAGGGCCTTGGGGTTGTCATAGTCAAAGAAAGAGGGAATGGAGTGTCATAGGGTTGCCATAGGAATGAGCAGACGGCATGGGGTGGGAGGGCCTTGGGGTTGTCATAGTCAAAGATAGAGGGAATGGAGAGCCATAGGGTTGCCATAGACATGAGTAGAAGGCATGGGGTGGGAGGGCCTTGGGGTTGTCATAGTCAAAGATAGAGGGAATGGAGAGGCATAGGGTTGCCATAGGATTGAGCAGAGGGCATGGGGTGGGAGAGCCTTGGGGTTGTCATAGTCAAAGATAGAGGGAATGGAGAGGCATAGGGTTGCCATAGACATGAGTAGAAGGCATGGGGTGGGAGGGCCTTGGGGTTTGGGGTTGTCATAGTCAAAGATAGAGGGAATGGAGAGAGTCATAGGGTTGCCATAGACATGAGTAGAAGGCATGGGGTGGGAGGGCCTTGTGGTTGTCATAGTCAAAGATAGAGGGAATGGAGAGTCATAGGGTTGCCATAGAAATGAGCAGAGAGGCATGGGGTGGGAGGGCCTTGGGGTTGTCATAGTCAAAGATAGAGGGAATGGAGAGTCATAGGGTTGCCATAGGAATGAGCAGAGGGCATGGGGTGGGAGGGCCTTGGGGTTGTCATAGTCAAAGATAGAGGGAATGGAGAGTCATAGGGTTGCCATAGGAATGAGCAGAGGGCATGGGGTGGGAGGGCCTTGGGGTTGTCATAGCCAAAGATAGAGGGAATGGAGAGTCATAGGGTTGCCATAGGAATGAGCAGAGGGCATGGAGGTGGGAGGGCCTTGGGGTTGTCATAGTCAAAGATGGAGGGAATGGAGAGTCATAGGGTTGCCATAGGAATGAGCAGAGGGCATGGGGTGGGAGGGCCTTGGGGTTGTCATAGTCAAAGATAGAGGGAATGGAGAGTCATAGGGTTGCCATAGGAATGAGCAGAGGGCATGGGGTGGGAGGGCCTTGGGGTTGTCATAGTCAAAGATAGAGGGAATGGAGAGTCATAGGGTTGCCATAGGAATGAGCAGAGGGCATGGGGTGGGAGGGCCTTGGGGTTGTCATAGTCAAAGATAGAGGGAATGGAGAGTCATAGGGTTGCCATAGGAATGAGCAGAGACATGAGTAGAAGGCATGGGGTGGGAGGGCCTTGGGGTTGTCATAGTCAAAGATAGAGGGAATGGAGTGTCATAGGGTTGCCATAGGAATGAGCAGAGGGCATGGGGTGGGAGGGCCTTGGGGTTGTCATAGTCAAAGATAGAGGGAATGGAGTGTCATAGGGTTGCCATAGGAATGAGCAGAGGGCATGGGGTGGGAGGGCCTTGGGGTTGTCATAGTCAAAGATAGAGGGAATGGAGAGTCATAGGGTTGCCATAGGAATGAGCAGAGGGCATGGGGTGGGAGGGCCTTGGGGTTTTCATAGTCAAAGATAAAAGGAATGGAGTGTGATTGTGTTGCCATAGGAATGAGCAGAGGGCATGGGGTGGGAGGGCCTTGAGGTTGTCATAATCAAAGATAGAGGGAATGGAGAGTCACAGGGTTGCCATAGGAATGAGCAGAGGGCATGAGGTGGGAGGGCCTTGGGGTTGTCATAGTCAAAGATGGAGGGAATGGAGTGTCATAGGGTTGCCATAGGAATGAGCAGAGGGCATGGGGTGGGAGGGCCTTGGGGTTTTCATAGTCAAAGATAAAAGGAATGGAGTGTGATAGTGTTGCCATAGGAATGAGCAGAGGGCATGGGGTGGGAGGGCCTTGGGGTTGTCATAGTCAAAGATAGAGGGAATGGAGAGTCATAGGGTTGCCATAGGAATGAGCAGAGGGCATGGGGTGGGAGGGCCTTGGGGTTGTCATAGTCAAAGATAGAGGGAATGGAGAGTCATAGGGTTGCCATAGACATGAGTAGAAGGCATGGGGTGGGAGGGCCTTGGGGTTGTCATAGTCAAAGATAGAGGGAATGGAGTGTCATAGGGTTGCCATAGGAATGAGCAGAGGGCATGGGGTGGGAGGGCCTTGGGGTTGTCATAGTCAAAGATAGAGGGAATGGAGAGTCATAGGGTTGCCATAGGAATGAGCAGAGGGCATGGGGTGGGAGGGCCTTGGGGTTTTCATAGTCAAAGATAAAAGGAATGGAGTGTGATAGTGTTGCCATAGGAATGAGCAGAGGGCATGAGGTGGGAGGGCCTTGGGGTTGTCATAGTCAAAGAGAGAGGGAATGGAGAGTCATAGGGTTGCCATAGGAATGAGCAGAGGACATGGGTTGGGAGGGCCTTGGGGTTGTCATAGTCAAAGATAGAGGGAATGGAGAGTCATAGGGTTGCCATAGGAATGAGCAGAGGCATGGGGTGGGAGGGCCTTGGGGTTGTCATAGTCAAAGATAGAGGGAATGGAGAGTCATAGGGTTGCCATAGACATGAGCAGAGGGCATGGGGTGGGAGGGCCTTGGGGTTGTCATAGTCAAAGATAGAGGGAATGGAGAGTCATAGGGTTGCCATAGGAATGAGCAGAGGGCATGGGGTGGGAGGGCCTTGGGGTTGTCATAGTCAAAGATAGAGGGAATGGAGAGTCATAGGGTTGCCATAGGAATGAGCAGAGGGCATGGGGTGGGAGGGCCTTGGGGTTGTCATAGTCAAAGATAGAGGGAATGGAGAGTCATAGGGTTGCCATAGGAATGAGCAGAGGGCATGGGGTGGGAGGGCCTTGGGGTTGTCATAGTCAAAGATAGAGGGAATGGAGAGTCATAGGGTTGCCATATACATGAGTAGAAGGCATGGGGTGGGAGGGCCTTGGGGTTGTCATAGTCAAAGAAAGAGGGAATGGAGTGTCATAGGGTTGCCATAGGAATGAGCAGACGGCATGGAGTGGGAGGGTCTTGGGGTTGTCATAGTCAAAGATAGAGGGAATGGAGAGTCATAGGGTTGCCATAGGAATGAGCAGAGGGCATGGAGTGGGAGGGCCTTGGGGTTGTCATAGTCAAAGATAGAGGGAATGGAGAGTCATAGGGTTGCCATAGGAATGAGCAGAGGGCATGGGGTGGGAGGGCCTTGGGTTGTCATAGTCAAAGATAGAGGGAATGGAGAGTCATAGGGTTGCCATAGGAATGAGCAGAGGGCATGGAGTGGGAGGGCCTTGGGGTTGTCATAGTCAAAGATAGAGGGAATGGAGAGGCATAGGGTTGCCATAGGAATGAGCAGAGGGCATGGGGTGGGAGGGCCTTGGGGTTGTCATAGTCAAAGATAGAGGGAATGGAGAGTCATAGGGTTGCCATAGGAATGAGCAGAGGGCATGGGGTGGGAGGGCCTTGGGGTTGTCATAGTCAAAGATAGAGGGAATGGAGTGTGATTGTGTTGCCATAGGAATGAGCAGAGGGCATGGGGTGGGAGGGCCTTGGGGTTGTCATAGTCAAAGATAGAGGGAATGGAGAGTCATAGGGTTGCCATAGGAATGAGCAGAGGGCATGGGGTGGGAGGGCCTTGGGGTTGTCATAGTCAAAGATAGAGGGAATGGAGAGTCATAGGGTTGCCATAGGAATGAGCAGAGGGCATGGGGTGGGAGGGCCTTGGGGTTGTCATAGTCAAAGATAGAGGGAATGGAGTGTGATTGTGTTGCCATAGGAATGAGCAGAGGGCATGGGGTGGGAGGGCCTTGGGGTTGTCATAGTCAAAGATAGAGGGAATGGAGAGTCATAGGGTTGCCATAGGAATGAGCAGAGGGCATGGGGTGGGAGGGCCTTGGGGTTGTCATAGTCAAAGATAGAGGGAATGGAGAGTCATAGGGTTGCCATAGGAATGAGCAGAGGGCATGGGGTGGGAGGGCCTTGGGGTTGTCATAGTCAAAGATAGAGGGAATGGAGAGTCATAGGGTTGCCATAGGAATGAGCAGAGGGCATGGGGTGGGAGGGCCTTGGGGTTGTCATAGTCAAAGATAGAGGGAATGGAGTGTCATAGGGTTGCCATAGGAATGAGCAGACGGCATGGAGTGGGAGGGCCTTGGGGTTGTCATAGTCAAAGATAGAGGGAATGGAGAGTCATAGGGTTGCCATAGGAATGAGCAGAGGGCATGGGGTGGGAGGGCCTTGGGGTTGTCATAGTCAAAGATAGAGGGAATGGAGAGTCATAGGGTTGCCATAGGAATGAGCAGAGGGCATGGGGTGGGAGGGCCTTGGGGTTGTCATAGTCAAAGATAGAGGGAATGGAGAGTCATAGGGTTGCCATAGGAATGAGCAGAAGCTCGGACATGTTTTTTAGACGGTGGGAGCAAGAGCCTAAAGGAGAGTGTCATAGTCAAAGGCTAGAAGCGCGAAATGGAGCAGTCATAGGAGTTATGCAAAGTGGAAGATGAGCAAAGAGGGCCATAGGACCCCGGGCTGGGATGGGCACCTTGGGTTGTCATATCAAAGATGTAGAGGGAATGGAGATGTCATAGGGCTTGCCAAATAGGAATATGAGCACTTGAGGCGCCATGCAGGGTGCACGGTGAGAGAGCAACGCCCCTGGGGTCTGCTCATAGCCAGAAGATAGAGGGAAATGAGAGAAGGCACTAAGAGGTCTGCCCATAGGATTATGAGCACGAGGAGCATGAAGAGTTAGGGAGCGCTCATCTTGGGAGTCTGTCATAAGTCAAAAGATGCGAGGCGAATGCGCAGCGACAGTCATAGGTGTGCATAGCGATATGCAGCATGAGGCATGGAGGTCATGGGAGGCCTATGGGACCAGTGCTCTTGTCATAAGCCAAAGATAGAGGAGAAGATAGGACGAGTCATCAGAGGTCTGCCATAAGCAGACATGAAGCCAGAGGGCATGAGGATCTGACGAGCACCTTAAGGGGTTGTCATAGAGTACAAAGGTGGTAGCTTCAGAGAGGAATGGAGTAGTATGTCATAAGCGTCTTGCCCAACAGAGACTACTTATGAAAACACAAGTGCCTTGGGGCGAGAGGGCCTTGGGGTTGTCATAGTCAAAGATAGAGGGAATGGAGAGTCATAGGGTTGCCATAGAAATGAGCAGAGGCATGGGGTGGGAGGTTCTTGGAGTTGTCATAGTCAAAGATAGAGGAAATGGAGTGTCATAGGGTTGCCATAGAAATGAGCATATGGCCTTGGGGTTGTTATAAAGATAGATGTAATGGAGCCATAGAGTCATAGGATTGCCATAGAAATGAGCAGAGGGCATGCGGTGGAAGGGCCTTGGCGTTGTCATAGTCAAAGATAGAGGAAATGGAGTGTCATAGGGTTGCCATAGAAATGAGCATATGGCCTTGGGGTTGTTATAAAGATAGATGTAATGGAGCCATAGAGTCATAGGGTTGCCATAGAAATGAGCAGAGGGCATGCGGTGGGAGGGCCTTGGCGTTGTCATAGTCAAAGATAGAGGGAATGGAGTGTCATAGGGTTGCCATAGGAATGAGCCGCGGGCATGGGGAGTCATAGGGTTGCCATAGACATGAGTAGAAGGCATGGGGTGGGAGGGCCTTGGGGTTGTCATAGTCAAAGAAAGAGGGAATGGAGTGTCATAGGGTTGCCATAGGAATGAGCAGAGGGCATGGGGTGGGAGGGCCTTGGGGTTGTCATAGTCAAAGATGAGGGAATGGAGTGTCATAGGGTTGCCATAGAAATGAGCAGAGGGCATGGGGTGGGAGAGTCTTGGGGTTGTCATAGTCAAAGATAGAGGGAATGGAGAGGCATAGGGTTGCCATAGGAATGAGCAGAGGGCATGTGATGGGAGGGCCTTGGGGTTGTCATAGTCAAAGATAGAGGGAATGGAGAGTCATAGGGTTGCCATAGACATGAGTAGAAGGCATGGGGTGGGAGGGCCTTGTGGTTGTCATAGTCAAAGATAGAGGGAATGGAGAGTCATAGGGTTGCCATAGACATGAGTAGAAGGCATGGGGTGGGAGGGCCTTGGGGTTGTCATAGTCAAAGAAAGAGGGAATGGAGTGTCATAGGGTTGCCATAGGAATGAGCAGAGGGCATGGGGTGGGAGGGCCTTGGGGTTGTCATAGTCAAAGATAGAGGGAATGGAGAGTCATAGGGTTGCCATAGACATGAGTAGAAGGCATGGGGTGGGAGGGCCTTGGGGTTGTCATAGTCAAAGATAGAGGGAATGGAGAGGCATAGGGTTGCCATAGGATTGAGCAGAGGGCATGGGGTGGGAGAGCCTTGGGGTTGTCATAGTCAAAGATAGAGGGAATGGAGAGTCATAGGGTTGCCATAGGAATGAGCAGAGGGCATGGGGTGGGAGGGCCTTGGGGTTGTCATAGTCAAAGATAGAGGGAATGGAGAGTCATAGGGTTGCCATATACATGAGTAGAAGGCATGGGGTGGGAGGGCCTTGGGGTTGTCATAGTCAAAGATAGAGGGAATGGAGTGTGATTGTGTTGCCATAGGAATGAGCAGAGGGCATGGGGTGGGAGGGCCTTGGGGTTGTCATAGTCAAAGATAGAGGGAATGGAGAGTCATAGGGTTGCCATAGGAATGAGCAGAGGGCATGGGGTGGGAGGGCCTTGGGGTTGTCATAGTCAAAGATAGAGGGAATGGAGTGTCATAGGGTTGCCATAGGAATGAGCAGAGGGCATGGGGTGGGAGGGCCTTGGGGTTGTCATAGTCAAAGATAGAGGGAATGGAGTGTCATAGGGTTGCCATAGAATGAGCAGAGGGCATGGGGTGGGAGGGCCTTGGGGTTGTCATAGTCAAAGATAGAGGGAATGGAGAGGCATAGGGTTGCCATAGGAATGAGCAGAGGGCATGTGATGGGAGGGCCTTGGGGTTGTCATAGTCAAAGATAGAGGGAATGGAGAGTCATAGGGTTGCCATAGACATGAGTAGAAGGCATGGGGTGGGAGGGCCTTGGGGTTGTCATAGTCAAAGATAGAGGGAATGGAGAGCCATAGGGTTGCCATAGACATGAGTAGAAGGCATGGGGTGGGAGGGCCTTGGGGTTGTCATAGTCAAAGATAGAGGGAATGGAGAGGCATAGGGTTGCCATAGGATTGAGCAGAGGGCATGGGGTGGGAGGGCCTTGGGGTTGTCATAGTCAAAGATAGAGGGAATGGAGAGTCATAGGGTTGCCATAGACATGAGTAGAAGGCATGGGGTGGGAGGGCCTTGGGGTTGTCATAGTCAAAGATAGAGGGAATGGAGAGGCATAGGGTTGCCATAGGATTGAGCAGAGGGCATGGGGTGGGAGAGCCTTGGGGTTGTCATAGTCAAAGATAGAGGGAATGGAGAGGCATAGGGTTGCCATAGGAATGAGCAGAGGGCATGGGGTGGGAGGGCCTTGGGGTTGTCATAGTCAAAGATAGAGGGAATGGAGAGTCATAGGGTTGCCATATACATGAGTAGAAGGCATGGGGTGGGAGGGCCTTGGGGTTGTCATAGTCAAAGAAAGAGGGAATGGAGTGTCATAGGGTTGCCATAGGAATGAGCAGACGGCATGGAGTGGGAGGGTCTTGGGGTTGTCATAGTCAAAGATAGAGGGAATGGAGAGTCATAGGGTTGCCATAGGAATGAGCAGAGGGCATGGGGTGGGAGGGCCTTGGGGTTGTCATAGTCAAAGATAGAGGGAATGGAGAGTCATAGGGTTGCCATAGGAATGAGCAGAGGGCATGGGGTGGGAGGGCCTTGGGGTTGTCATAGTCAAAGATAGAGGGAATGGAGAGTCATAGGGTTGCCATAGACATGAGTAGAAGGCATGGGGTGGGAGGGCCTTGGGGTTGTCATAGTCAAAGAAAGAGGGAATGGAGTGTCATAGGGTTGCCATAGGAATGAGCAGAGGGCATGGGGTGGGAGGGCCTTGGGGTTGTCAGTGACAAAGATAGAGGGAATGGAGAGTCATAGGGTTGCCATAGGAATGAGCAGAGGGCATGGGGTGGGAGGGCCTTGGGGTTTTCATAGTCAAAGATAAAAGGAATGGAGTGTGATTGTGTTGCCATAGGAATGAGCAGAGGGCATGGGGTGGGAGGGCCTTGGGGTTGTCATAGTCAAAGATAGAGGGAATGGAGTGTCATAGGGTTGCCATAGGAATGAGCAAAGGGCATGGGGTGGGAGGGCCTTGGGGTTGTCATAGTCAAAGATAGAGGGAATGGAGAGGTCATAGGGTTGCCATAGGATTGAGCAGAGGGCATGGGGTGGGAGGGCCTTGGGGTTGTCATAGTCAAAGATAGAGGGAATGGAGAGGCATAGGGTTGCCATAGGATTGAGCAGAGGGCATGGGGTGGGAGAGCCTTGGGGTTGTCATAGTCAAAGATAGAGGGAATGGAGAGGCATAGGGTTGCCATAGGAATGAGCAGAGGGCATGGGGTGGGAGGGCCTTGGGGTTGTCATAGTCAAAGATAGAGGGAATGGAGAGTCATAGGGTTGCCATAGGAATGAGCAGAGGCATGGGGTGGGAGGGCCTTGGGGTTGTCATAGTCAAAGATAGAGGGAATGGAGAGTCATAGGGTTGCCATAGGATTGAGCAGAGGGCATGGGGTGGGAGGGCCTTGGGGTTGTCATAGTCAAAGATAGAGGGAATGGAGAGTCATAGGGTTGCCATAGGAATGAGCAGAGGGCATGGGATCGGAGGGCCTTGGGGTTGTCATAGTCAAAGGTAGAGGGAATGGAGTGTCATAGCGTTGCCACAGGAATGAACACAGTGCTTGGGGCGAGAGGGCCTTGGGGTTGTCATAGTCAAAGATAGAGGGAATGGAGAGTCATAGGGTTGCCATAGAAATGAGCAGAGGCATGGGGTGGGAGGTTCTTGGAGTTGTCATAGTCAAAGATAGAGGAAATGGAGTGTCATAGGGTTGCCATAGAAATGAGCATATGGCCTTGGGGTTGTTATAAAGATAGATGTAATGGAGCCATAGAGTCATAGGATTGCCATAGAAATGAGCAGAGGGCATGCGGTGGAAGGGCCTTGGCGTTGTCATAGTCAAAGATAGAGGAAATGGAGTGTCATAGGGTTGCCATAGAAATGAGCATATGGCCTTGGGGTTGTTATAAAGATAGATGTAATGGAGCCATAGAGTCCTAGGGTTGCCATAGAAATGAGCAGAGGGCATGCGGTGGGAGGGCCTTGGCGTTGTCATAGTCAAAGATAGAGGGAATGGAGTGTCATAGGGTTGCCATAGGAATGAGCAGAGGGCATGGGGTGGGAGGGCCTTGGGGTTGTCATAGTCAAAGAAAGAGGGAATGGAGTGTCATAGGGTTGCCATAGGAATGAGCAGAGGGCATGGGGTGGGAGGGCCTTGGGGTTGTCATAGTCAAAGATAGAGGGAATGGAGTGTCATAGGGTTGCCATAGGAATGAGCAGAGGGCATGGGGTGGGAGGGCCTTGGGGTTGTCATAGTCAAAGATAGAGGGAATGGAGAGGCATAGGGTTGCCATAGGAATGAGCAGAGGGCATGTGATGGGAGGGCCTTGGGGTTGTCATAGTCAAAGACAGAGGGAATGGAGAGTCATAGGGTTGCCATAGACATGAGTAGAAGGCATGGGGTGGGAGGGCCTTGTGGTTGTCATAGTCAAAGATAGAGGGAATGGAGAGTCATAGGGTTGCCATAGACATGAGTAGAAGGCATGGGGTGGGAGGGCCTTGGGGTTGTCATAGTCAAAGAAAGAGGGAATGGAGTGTCATAGGGTTGCCATAGGAATGAGCAGAGGCATGGGGTGGGAGGGCCTTGGGGTTGTCATAGTCAAAGATAGAGGGAATGGAGAGTCATAGGGTTGCCATAGACATGAGTAGAAGGCATGGGGTGGGAGGGCCTTGGGGTTGTCATAGTCAAAGATAGAGGGAATGGAGAGGCATAGGGTTGCCATAGGATTGAGCAGAGGGCATGGGGTGGGAGAGCCTTGGGGTTGTCATAGTCAAAGATAGAGGGAATGGAGAGGCATAGGGTTGCCATAGGAATGAGCAGAGGGCATGGGGTGGGAGGGCCTTGGGGTTGTCATAGTCAAAGATAGAGGGAATGGAGTGTCATAGGGTTGCCATAGGAATGAGCAGAGGGCATGGGGTGGGAGGGCCTTGGGGTTGTCATAGTCAAAGATAGAGGGAATGGAGAGTGCATAGGGTTGCCATAGGAATGAGCAGAGGGCATGGGGTGGGAGGGCCTTGGGGTTGTCATAGTCAAAGATAGAGGGAATGGAGAGTCATAGGGTTGCCATAGACATGAGTAGAAGGCATGGGGTGGGAGGGCCTTGGGGTTGTCATAGTCAAAGAAAGAGGGAATGGAGTGTCATAGGGTTGCCATAGGAATGAGCAGAGGGCATGGGGTGGGAGGGCCTTGGGGTTGTCAGTGACAAAGATAGAGGGAATGGAGAGTCATAGGGTTGCCATAGGAATGAGCAGAGGGCATGGGGTGGGAGGGCCTTGGGGTTTTCATAGTCAAAGATAAAAGGAATGGAGTGTGATAGTGTTGCCATAGGAATGAGCAGAGGGCATGGGGTGGGAGGGCCTTGAGGTTGTCATAATCAAAGATAGAGGGAATGGAGTGTCATAGGGTTGCCATAGGAATGAGCAGAGGGCATGGGGTGGGAGGGCCTTGGGGTTGTCATAGTCAAAGAGAGAGGGAATGGAGAGTCATAGGGTTGCCATAGGATTGAGCAGAGGGCATGGGGTGGGAGGGCCTTGGGGTTGTCATAGTCAAAGATAGAGGGAATGGAGAGGCATAGGGTTGCCATAGGATTGAGCAGAGGGCATGGGGTGGGAGAGCCTTGGGGTTGTCATAGTCAAAGATAGAGGGAATGGAGAGGCATAGGGTTGCCATAGGAATGAGCAGAGGGCATGGGGTGGGAGGGCCTTGGGGTTGTCATAGTCAAAGATAGAGGGAATGGAGAGTCATAGGGTTGCCATATACATGAGTAGAAGGCATGGGGTGGGAGGGCCTTGGGGTTGTCATAGTCAAAGATAGAGGGAATGGAGTGAGTCATAGGGTTGCCATAGGAATGAGCAGAGGGCATGGGGTGGGAGGGCCTTGGGGTTGTCATAGTCAAAGATAGAGGGAATGGAGAGTCATAGGGTTGCCATAGGAATGAGCAGAGGGCATGGGATCGGAGGGCCTTGGGGTTGTCATAGTCAAAGGTAGAGGGAATGGAGTGTCATAGCGTTGCCACAGGAATGAACACAGTGCTTGGGGCGAGAGGGCCTTGGGGTTGTCATAGTCAAAGATAGAGGGAATGGAGAGTCATAGGGTTGCCATAGAAATGAGCAGAGGCATGGGGTGGGAGGTTCTTGGAGTTGTCATAGTCAAAGATAGAGGAAATGGAGTGTCATAGGGTTGCCATAGAAATGAGCATATGGCCTTGGGGTTGTTATAAAGATAGATGTAATGGAGCCATAGAGTCATAGGATTGCCATAGAAATGAGCAGAGGGCATGCGGTGGGAGGGCCTTGGCGTTGTCATAGTCAAAGATAGAGGAAATGGAGTGTCATAGGGTTGCCATAGAAATGAGCATATGGCCTTGGGGTTGTTATAAAGATAGATGTAATGGAGCCATAGAGTCATAGGGTTGCCATAGAAATGAGCAGAGGGCATGCGGTGGGAGGGCCTTGGCGTTGTCATAGTCAAAGATAGAGGGAATGGAGTGTCATAGGGTTGCCATAGGAATGAGCCGCGGGCATGGGGTGGGAGGGCCTTGGGGTTGTCATAGTCAAAGAAAGAGGGAATGGAGTGTCATAGGGTTGCCATAGGAATGAGCAGAGGGCATGGGGTGGGAGGGCCTTGGGGTTGTCATAGTCAAAGATGAGGGAATGGAGTGTCATAGGGTTGCCATAGAAATGAGCAGAGGGCATGGGGTGGGAGAGCCTTGGGGTTGTCATAGTCAAAGATAGAGGGAATGGAGAGGCATAGGGTTGCCATAGGAATGAGCAGAGGGCATGGGGTGGGAGGGCCTTGGGGTTGTCATAGTCAAAGATAGAGGGAATGGAGAGTCATAGGGTTGCCATAGGAATGAGCAGAGGGCATGGGGTGGGAGGGCCTTGGGTTGTCATAGTCAAAGATAGAGGGAATGGAGAGTCATAGGGTTGCCATAGACATGAGTAGAAGGCATGGGGTGGGAGGGCCTTGGGGTTGTCATAGTCAAAGAAAGAGGGAATGGAGTGTCATAGGGTTGCCATAGGAATGAGCAGACGGCATGGGGTGGGAGGGCCTTGGGGTTGTCATAGTCAAAGATAGAGGGAATGGAGAGTCATAGGGTTGCCATAGGAATGAGCAGAAGGCATGGGGTGGGAGGGCCTTGGGGTTGTCATAGTCAAAGATAGAGGGAATGGAGAGGCATAGGGTTGCCATAGGATTGAGCAGAGGGCATGGGGTGGGAGAGCCTTGGGGTTGTCATAGTCAAAGATAGAGGGAATGGAGAGGCATAGGGTTGCCATAGGAATGAGCAGAGGGCATGGGGTGGGAGGGCCTTGGGGTTGTCATAGTCAAAGATAGAGGGAATGGAGAGTCATAGGGTTGCCATATACATGAGTAGAAGGCATGGGGTGGGAGGGCCTTGGGGTTGTCATAGTCAAAGAAAGAGGGAATGGAGTGTCATAGGGTTGCCATAGGAATGAGCAGACGGCATGGGGTGGGAGGGCCTTGGGGTTGTCATAGTCAAAGATAGAATGAGTTGAGTGACATAAGGTTGCTATGGAAATGAGCAGAGGGCATGGGGTGGGAGGGCCTTGGGGTTGTCATAGTCAAAGATAGCGGGAATGGAGAGTCACAGGGTTGCCATAGAAATGAGCAGAGGGCATGGGGTGGGAGGGCCTTGGGGTTGTCATAGTCAAAGATAGAGGGAATGGAGAGTCATAGGGTTGCCATAGGAATGAGCAGAGGCATGGGGTGGGAGGGCCTTGGGGTTGTCATAGTCAAAGATAGAGGGAATGGAGAGTCATAGGGTTGCCATATACATGAGTAGAAGGCATGGGGTGGGAGGGCCTTGGGGTTGTCATAGTCAAAGAAAGAGGGAATGGAGTGTCATAGGGTTGCCATAGGAATGAGCAGACGGCATGGAGTGGGAGGGTCTTGGGGTTGTCATAGTCAAAGATAGAGGGAATGGAGAGTCATAGGGTTGCCATAGGAATGAGCAGAGGGCATGGGGTGGGAGGGCCTTGGGGTTGTCATAGTCAAAGATAGAGGGAATGGAGTGTCATAGGGTTGCCATAGGAATGAGCAGAGGGCATGGGGTGGGAGGGCCTTGGGGTTGTCATAGTCAAAGATAGAGGGAATGGAGTGTCATAGGGTTGCCATAGACATGAGTAGAAGGCATGGGGTGGGAGGGCCTTGGGGTTGTCATAGTCAAAGAAAGAGGGAATGGAGTGTCATAGGGTTGCCATAGGAATGAGCAGAGGGCATGGGGTGGGAGGGCCTTGGGGTTGTCAGTGACAAAGATAGAGGGAATGGAGAGTCATAGGGTTGCCATAGGAATGAGCAGAGGGCATGGGGTGGGAGGGCCTTGGGGTTGTCATAGTCAAAGATAGAGGGAATGGAGAGTCATAGGGTTGCCATAGGAATGAGCAGAGGGCATGGGGTGGGAGGGCCTTGGGGTTGTCATAGTCAAAGATAGAGGGAATGGAGAGTCATAGGGTTGCCATAGGAATGAGCAGAGGGCATGGGGTGGGAGGGCCTTGGGGTTGTCATAGTCAAAGATAGAGGGAATGGAGAGTCATAGGGTTGCCATAGGAATGAGCAGAGGGCATGGGGTGGGAGGGCCTTGGGGTTGTCATAGTCAAAGATAGAGGGAATGGAGAGTCATAGGGTTGCCATAGGAATGAGCAGAGGGCATGGGGTGGGAGGGCCTTGGGGTTGTCATAGTCAAAGATAGAGGGAATGGAGAGTCATAGGGTTGCCATAGGAATGAGCAGAGGGCATGGGGTGGGAGGGCCTTGGGGTTGTCATAGTCAAAGATAGAGGGAATGGAGAGTCATAGGGTTGCCATAGGAATGAGCAGAGGGCATGGGATCGGAGGGCCTTGGGGTTGTCATAGTCAAAGGTAGAGGGAATGGAGTGTCATAGCGTTGCCACAGGAATGAACACAGTGCTTGGGGCGAGAGGGCCTTGGGGTTGTCATAGTCAAAGATAGAGGGAATGGAGAGTCATAGGGTTGCCATAGAAATGAGCAGAGGCATGGGGTGGGAGGTTCTTGGAGTTGTCATAGTCAAAGATAGAGGAAATGGAGTGTCATAGGGTTGCCATAGAAATGAGCATATGGCCTTGGGGTTGTTATAAAGATAGATGTAATGGAGCCATAGAGTCATAGGGTTGCCATAGAAATGAGCAGAGGGCATGCGGTGGGAGGGCCTTGGCGTTGTCATAGTCAAAGATAGAGGGAATGGTGTGTCATAGGGTTGCCATAGGAATGAGCCGCGGGCATTGGGTGGGAGGGCCTTTGGGTTGTCGTAGTCAAAGAAAGAGGGAATGGAGTTTCATAGGGTTGCCATTAGAATGAGCAGAGGGCATGGGGTGGGAGGGCCTTGGGGTTGTCATAGTCAAAGATGAGGGAATGGAGTGTCATAGGGTTGCCATAGGAATGAGCAGAGGGCATGGGGTGGGAGGGCCTTGGGCTTGTCATAGTCAAAGATAGAGGGAATGGAGTGTCATAGGGTTGCCACAGAAATGAGCCGAGGGCATGGGGTGAGAGGGCCTTGGGGTTGTCATAGTCAAAGATAGAGTGAATGAAGTGTCAAAGGGTTGCCATAGAAATGAGCAGAGGGCATGGGGTGTGAGGGCCTTGGGATTGTCATAGTGAAAATAATGTGGGAATGGAGAATGTGAGGGAATGGAGAGGGAGAGTCATATGGCTGCCATGGAGAAGGGTAGATGGCATGGAGAAGGAAGGCCTTGGGCTTGGAGCGGAAAAGTCATAGGGTTGCCATCAAGATAGCTAGAAGTAATGGAGGATGAGGGCTTTGCGGTTTTCATTTTGATATTGGGGGTGGAAAGGGAGGGTCATAACGGTGCTGTTGAGATGGGTAGAAGGCTTGGAGAAGGAGGGCCATGGTGTTGTTATAGTAGCATATAGAGGGAATGGAGAAGGAGAGTCATATGATTGCCATGTAGATGGGTAGAGGGCACGGAGAAGGGGGGCCTTGGACTTGTCATATTGTTAGAGGGGGTGGAGAGGGAGAGTCATAAGATTGCCTTAGAGATGGCTAGAAGGCATAGAGAAGGAGGGCCTTGGTTTTGTCATAGTCGCAGATAGAGGAAATGGAGAAGAAAAATCATGGGTTGCCATCAAGATGGGTAAAAGGCATAGAGAAGGAGGGTCTTGTGGTTGTCATATTGATAGAGGGAGGGGACAGGGAGAATCGTAAGGTTGCCATCAAGATAGTAGAGGGCATGGAAAAGGACAGCCTTGGGTTGTCATAGTGACATATAGAGGGAACAGATAGGGAGAATCATAATGTCGCCATGGAGAACAGTAGAGGCCATGGAAAAGGAGGACCTTGAGGTTATCGTAATCATAGATATAAGGAATGGGGAGTGAGAGTCATAGGGTTACCATCAAGATAGGTAAAAGGCATGGAGAAAGAGGGCCTTGGGGTTTTCATATCAGTAGAGGGAGGGGAGAGGGAAAGTCATAAGTTTGCCATCAAGATGGGTAGAAGACATGGAGGAGGAGGGCAGTGAGGTTGTCAAGATAGAGGGAATGGAGAAGAAGAGTCATAGATTACCATGGAGATGGGTAGAAGGCATGGGGGAGCGCCTTGGGCTTGTCATAGTTATAGACAGAGGGAATGGAGAGGGCGAGTCATACTGTTGCCATCACATGGGTAGAATGCATGGAGAAAGTGGTCCTTGGTGTTGTCATAGTGGCAGGTGAAATGGAGAGGGAGAGTCATAGGGTTGTCATCAAGATGGGTAGAAGGCATGGGGAAGGAGGGCCGTTGGGTTGTCATAGTCACAGATAGAGAGAATGGAGAGGTAGAGTCATAGCATTGACATGGAGATAGGTAGAGGGCATGGAGAAAGAGGGCCTTGGTGTTGTCGTAGTGGCAGGTTGAATGGCGAGGGAGAGAAATTCCCTCCTGTGTACAC
>NW_026847549.1:10962513-11082895 GCF_025583915.1 Anolis sagrei ordinatus
TTTTTTCTTATTAATATTTATTTTTGTTCCAGATGGCCGGACAGATCCAATTTTGGAGGATGTAGGTGAAGCCTTCAAGCTTATGGGGGTTAACCTGCATGAACTGGAAGATTACATACTCAATATTGAACCTGTTACTTTTGCACATCAAATCCCCTCGTTTCCTGTCAGCAAGAATAATGTCTTGCAGTTCCCCCAGCCTGGAAGCAAAGATGCAGAAGAGAGGAAAGAATATATCCCTGATTACTTGCCACCCATTGTCTCCTCTCAAGAAGGTAGGGAATTAATCATTTCTCTGTTTTGTTTTTATCTATTTTTCTTGAGCTGTAATGTGTGCATTTGTATTTAGGCACCTCGAATTCTCTCGGTAATATCATATATATGCACCAACAGGGTCAGATCAAGAATATGTTCCTGGTTTTGACTTCTAGTAGTTTTTAAGATAATTTTGTTGAAATAACGTTTAGTAGTCGGCAGAAGTCTATTTTTTTGTTCTCATTTGGTTACAATATTAATAAATAAAGTAAATATTTAAGTACTAAATGTCTTTGGATCTTAATTGTTTATCTTTTGCATATATATTAGTTTGGGCGAGTCACATTTCATTATCTTTTTGCCATCTGCAAAATATTTGAAGTTTAGAAGCATTGCAAAGACGCTCCTGAGGGAAAGATGCTGTGTGTTAAAAAATATCCCTGTGATGTTCAGTGCAGTTTGACATTTAATTATATTAGGGCATTTGTTAGCGAATCAAGTTCTGACACACAAAATGCCTTAGATTAACAGGGTAGTATCTGTGTTTTGATGTATGGAAAAACAATGTGGATATCTTTTGTTTGTTTGCTTTTGTGGTGTTCTTTCAGGATGCTAAAAATAGGCAGATTTGTTCTTGTTATGTTCCTCCATATTTTTCTAAATTTATGTCTAGAATTATTCAGAAGAGTTTGCCTTTCTCCAAGGCTGAAAAGGTGTGACTTTTCCAAGGTCACAAGTGAGTTTCAATGTCAGGGCTCCTGGAGTCCTCATCCAACCCTCAAACAACTGCAAAATTCTGGTGCTCCAAATATGCAAGCGAACTAGCAAAAATGTATTGCCAACTCATGACTCCTTCGACATTTAGTCGGGAATACTTCAGAGAACTATGTCTCTGAACATCTGAATTTTACAATGGATACCTACTTTATGTAATTGTGGATAAATGGATAGCCAGCATGGTGTAGTGGTTTCACTGCTGGACTCTGACTCTGGAGAACAGAGTTTGAAGCTAGGTTCTTGTGCGTTTTTTGGGGCTATATGGCCATGTTCTAGAGGCATTTCTCCTGACGTTTCGCCTGCATCTATGGCAAGCATCCTCTGAGGAGAAATGCCTAACGTCAGGAGAGAATGCCTCTAGAACATGGCCATATAGCCCGAAAAAACCCACAAGAACCTAGTGATTCCAGCCATGAAAGCCTTCGACAATACAGAGTTTGAAGCCTTGCTGAACCATGAAAACCCAGTGGTTGACCTTGGACATGTTAACTCTCTCAGCCAAAAAGGAAGTCAATGACAAATCTCCTCTGAAGAAATCCCACACAGAAAGCCCCGTGATAGGTTCACCTTAGGGTTGCTGTATGTTGGAAATGTATTGAAAGCACGCTGTTACATAAAGATAAAGTGGTGGAAATAATACTAATATCAAGAAGGGATAAAGATCCCTGGATTACTGATACAATCAGAGAACTACATGCGATATTGGCTGGCAGCTTTGCCGACTATGAAATATTTTCAACATGTGAATAAACGTTGAAATATGCTTTAAAATATGTCTTTCAGAATTGAGCTTAAGGGAAACCCTACATTTTTAGGTAATATGCGTAATGTGGGTAAATGCTCATCTCTGTTTTATTCAATTAGTAGTGGAGTGTATTTCAGCATACACTCCCAGGACACAATGCAATTAAAAGAATAAAACAGAACAATAAAAGTACTGAGGAGCAGCAGAGCTGAACTGTAAAACAGTAGTAAAAACCATTCTGTACTATGGTAAATGCTTGGACAAATACAGCGGTCTTTCCACTTCATCACACAAGGGAAAAAATCCACTTTAAATCTGGTTTCTGCCTCCTGCAGAATTCTGGGGTTTGTAGTTTAGTGATGCTGTTAAAGGCTCCTCCCTAAACTACAAACCCCAGAATTCTGCAAAGGCCAGAAACCAGATTTTAAGTGGATTTTTTATCTAGTGTGACGAGGCCCTCTTAGAAGTGAAAAGCAAGCAAAGCAACTCCAAGCAGGACTGGGCTAGGGAGGGTTTTGTTCCCCAAAAGTACAACACCAAGATTTTAAAAAATACAACAACATCTTGTCTGGTCAGAACCCACCTAACCAGGCCCGTAGCCAGGATTTTGTTTCGGGGGGAGCTGAGTTTGATTCGGGGGTGGGGCTGAGTCTGAGTGAAAGAGGGTCTACCCTAGCAAACCTTTTGTATCGTTACCCCAATACCCCCATGCATATGGGATATATTGAGCATGGTGATCAGATCATGATATGAATAAACATAACAGTTTAAATAATGTACCAGTAAGGCCTTCTTGCGGACCACCATGAGAATTGGGGGGGGGGGGCTGAAGCCCCCCAAGGCCCCCCCCCCCCAAGGCTACATGCCTGCACCTAACCTAAAATTCAAGTTGATAATCAGAAAAAAAGCCTGTAATGAAGATCACAAGCTTTGGGCAAATGTTTATGATAGAAGGTAATTCTTCAGGTAGTCAGCTCCTGAGCAATCAGCACTTAGTATTGTGTTCCAAAATAGATCAGCTGTTGTTACAACCTGTTTTAAGAACTGTGGAGAGATGTCTATAGCTGATCCCAGCTAGTCACCTAGCAACTGCATTGTTTACTAACTGAAGTTTCTGAAAAGTTTTCAAAAGCATCCATCCCCACATACAATGCATTACAAATCTACAATCAAAAGGTTTTGGTGTAGAAAATTGTGGGTTTAGATATGTGTGTGTGTGTTTGGAACTCATTGTTTTTAAAATTGTCATTTTGCATATTCTCTTTGTTCTCAGATTAAAATGTTTATTTTATTTTTCAAAAAACTCTTAAAACAGTAAACATGAATTAAACAGTAAATATGAATAGCATAGGATTGTTTAAATCAAGATTTGCTGAGAACCTTCCTCCGAGGCTGAAAGAGTCTCAGCTAGTGTGGTTCCATGGATGAGCAGAGTCGTAGTCCAGTGCAAACCAATACACTATGAAGGCACATTACATCATATGATGTTTTGTTTCCTTCTCTACTTGGAAAGATCAGGGGGAAAAATGTTGTTTTCCCAGAAGGGGGTCTCTTTTTTCCTTATTACATTAAAGCGGCTCATATTACTTGAAAAAGAAATTAATAGCAAGTACAGTGGAGGACATATTTTGCCAGATGTAGTTAAAGAAACCACTGGTCCATATCCCATGGATATGGAGATCTTGCTGTATCTATTTCCAGGATCTAATTCAGAGACTATAATTTGAGATCTTGGAAGGCCTATCTGGCCACCATTTCATAATTTATTAGGATGAACTATTAACTTGTTAGTTTTAGTATTTTATTTATCATGTCAGAAGAAAACTCCCAGCATCATGTCCCAAACGCACTTTATTAGAGATTTAAGATTGTCTGCACATCGCACCTACCCTAAAATCCTTACATTTCACCTGTCATGTCCAGCACTTTTAATTTTAGTCATTACATTAGGCCCGGCCCTAGTTTTAAATGCGTCATGATGTATTATTTTAATGTTTTTATTGTTACTGCTTTAATGTTTATTGATTTGCTTTATGAGTTTTAGTGTTGTATTCGTTATGCTATTGTTTTATTGAGGGCCTTGGCCTTTGTAAGCCGCACTGAGTCCTTCGGGAGATGTTAGCGGGGTACAAATAAAGATGAGGATGATGATGATAATAATAATAATAAAACTGAGAGTACAGTTAAAATGCATTTAAAAACACAAAGTTTTAAAAAAGAACTTGGCATTAAACTAAATGTCCTTTGAACAGAAATTGGCCACTTGGGGTGCCTCTGGTGTCGTGTGAGAAGGTCCTCCATTGTGCATGTGGCAGGGTTCAGGTTGCATTGTAGTAGATGGTCTGTGGTTTGCTCTTCTCCACACTCATATGTCGTGGACTCCACTTTGTAGCCCCATTTCTTAAGGCTAGCTCTGCATCTTGTGGCGCTAGAATGCAATCTGTTCAGCGCCTTCCAGGTTGTCTTCTTCTGTGTGCCCAGGAGGGTGTTTCTCATCCGGTCTCAGCCACTGATTGAGGCTCTGGGTTTTAGACTGCCACTTTTGAACTCTCATTTGCTAAGGTGTTCTTCAAGTATCTCTGTAGATCTTAGGAAGCTGTTTCTTGTTTCAAGGCGTTGGCATGCTGACTGATATCTGAACAGAGGATGAGCCAAAGATGTCAATCGCAGCATTTTAATATTACAAAGAAATAAAACATATTTCCTTTTTGACTTTTTTTCCACACTGTGCATACATTTCATTTCTTATTTCATCCGCCGCCCCCAAAAGACAGAGACATGTCAATTAGATGACTCTCTCTTTTAATAATAGTTTCCCCCTTCCTAGCATAATTAGCCCTCCAAGTTGAGTACCACAAATAATTCTTGTCCTTTCAAAAACACAAATTGTGACCAGGCTTGATACCCCCAGTCCATCAGAAGGAAGAGCACTCTCCTTTCTAATTATCATATTTAGCCCATCGCCAGCTTAAGCAGATGCTAAGTATGTCCTCCTGACTGTGGTATGGAGGACAGATAATAGGATCTAGAAGATTAAGTTAAGAAGATGACCAAAAAGACTCAGACAAGGGTGATGCAAAGGTTATTGAGCACATATCCTCCAAAGGGTATGCTGGATATGAACTGTTGGACAGCCAGGTTTTTCTGTTGTTTTCTCCCTGAGACTGAAATAGACCATTTTCCATCATGGTTCAGTTCTGACGATAGCATTGAAGTTTAAGAATTTGGGAACATCTTGAGAAACTGATATATATAGTGCTTCATCACCCTGTCAGATAAATGTATATATACATGAACTTATTCTTAATCTTTAGGAATTTATAGGGCATTTGTCTGATTTGTTTCTCTTTGATCACAGTATTGCATTAAAGCCCTAAATGTACAGGCTTGCAGAAAAGTAGTGGCTTTATCTTCTGACTTCATCCCAACATCCCAGACAGATTTATTTTTGTCAAATTTAATGTAGATTGCAGTATCAGAAATCTCAGTTGATACTCCCGGAGAAATCTTGAGCCCCAGGATCTTAGTATTGAAATGAGACCTTCCTGGACATTGGCTCATCGGACGAGATGTGATTGAATAGAAGAAGATAACAAGGAAATTAATGATGAGTATTATTGGTTGTTATTTATTTATCGTGTCAGGAACAACCAAACAGTGTATTGCATATTTAACAAACAAACAAAGCACAAAGTTTGCAAGCTTGGTGGTTGATTAAATGTCCTTTGACCAGTAGCTGGCCACTTGGAGTGCCTCTGGTGTTACTATAAGAACAATTATTGGTTGTTAAAGTAGAAAAAGCAATGGTGTTCCCCATAGTCACCTACAGATGTGAGAGCTGGACCATAGGGAAGGCTGAGCAAAGGAAGATAGATGCTTTTGAACTGTGGTGTTGGAGGAAAGTGCTGAGAGTGTCTTGGATTGCCAGAAGATCCAACCAGTCCATACTTCAGGAAATAAAGCCACTGTTTATTGGAGGGAAGAATAGTAGAGGACAAGATGAAGTACTTTGGCTGCATCATGAGAAGAAAGGAAAGCTTAGAGAAGACAGTGATGCTGGGGAGAATGGAAGAGGGGCCGACCAAGGACAAGATGGATGGATGGTATCCTTGAAGTGACAGGATTGACCTTGAAGGAGCTGGGAGTGAGCTCTGGCATGGACTGGTCCATGAAGTCACGAAGAGTCGGAAACGACTGAATGAATGAACAACATCAACAAAAGTCGACAAATGCTATGTGGAAAGGCTGGCTCAAATTTTGCATTTTCTATCCTCTAGACTAGAGCAGTGGTTCTCAACCTTACTAAAGTCACGACCCCTTAATATGGTTCCTCATGTTTATTTATTTATTTATTTCCTTCATTTCTACCCCGCCCTTTTCCCACAAGGGGACTCAGGGAGGTGGCCAGTCTGATGTCCTTAGGGAGGGAGTTCCAAAGACAGGGGCCACTGCTGAGAAGGCCCCGTCTCTTGTCCCAACCATACAATTATTTTCGTTGCTACATCCTAACTGTAATTTTGCTACAGAAAATACAATGTTTTCTGATGATCTTTGACAACCCATTTGACAACCCCCTTGCAATCTCCCCCTCCCTGGGGCCCAGACCCCCAGGTTGAGAAACACTGCTCTAGAATCTAGAATGAGATATAAATCAATGTTTGCTAGTATATATGTGTGTGTGTGTGTGTGTATGTATATATATAATGATTTTCCAAAAGTAAGGAAGTTGTTTATTGACTGAGCATGAAGGAAAAGAAGTAAATGAGTAACTTTGGATCACATCTCTTTTGAAATGTTGCAGTCCTTTTGGGGGGAAAGGGTGAGCTATAAATAAAATTATTATCATTACATCTGAACCAAGTTACCAAATTGCATGCAAATAGAAATATAAATAATACCTATAAGTGTGAGTAGAGCTAATGTGGAAGTAGACAAGAAGTGTGTGGCAGACAAAAGTCACATTTGTCAACATTTTTCCACTTCAAGGTACACAATTCTACATACATAATCTGTTCTTGAACTGGTTTGTGTGTGCAAATTAGACCTAGGTGTAAAGAAGTTAGCTTGTGCATATAACATGGATGAGGTCTGGCAATCTGTGTCCACTGACATGACAATCCAGAAATTTATTCTTATAGTTAATGAGAAGTGGAATGTTGTTTTAACAGCTCTTTTGCTCTGAGAATGTATTTCGAAGTTGAAAGTTGTGCACATTTAATATGCACCATGGCCAGCAGATGTTGCTGTCCTACTTTTAAAGTCCCTGGTTGGCGCTCTTGTATAGTCTCTGTCAGCGTTCATGAGCTGCAGCACTGTATCTTCATCTATGTGCTGTGTTTAGAGTATAGAATTTAGATTATTTTGCTTGCCATTTCATGTAAATACATTAAAAAGATGATCAACACCACACATTTTTCTCTCTTCCACTTCCCTTGGGATCAGAGATTCTGTTTTGTGTAGCCCTCACTAGATCAAGGAGGGATGTTTTATTTAGCAGCCAGGATCATGGCAGAAATGGCTAGTCTCAGCCAAACTATATATTTAGATTATTTTAGGCAAGATGTTTTAGTTATAATTCTTAGGAAAACATAGTTGAAGATACAGTTAGACATATTTCACATTCAGTTGTTTGTGTTTCAGGAAATACGTTATGTGCCTAAGAATTAGTAAAGAGCCAGATGAAAGCTAAGAGCAGGAAGGTTTCTCAATAGATCTGCCATTTTAATCGGACAAATCCTGATATATTCACTGGTTGGTTCTTGCCTGTGTGGCAGGCCAATCACCAGTTGTCCTTCTATGATGACAGAGGAGCTTGTGAGGGCATAAAAGCCCTGGAAGACCATGCAAAAAGAATCTGCGGACTCCGCCTCCTCCAAGATGAACTGAACCACCTAAGCTGGGCTTTACAGGCCAATGGATACTTCACCACAGACATCAGAAGAGCTGCAAGACTGAGAACAAGCCATGAGAGTCAAGACAAAGAGTCACCCAGAGGAAAAGTGTTCTTGCCATACATCAAGGGAACCATTGACCTTCTCTATGAGGAACACAACATAAAAACAATCTACAAACCCACTAAGAAAATCCAACAAATGCTATGTTCAGCAAAGGACAAGAGGGATCCTCTCACCTCTGCAGGAGTGTACTGTGTACCATGCAGCTGTGGACAAGTCTACCTAGGAACCACCAAACGCAGTATTGCCCAAATATGAATCAGGGAACATGAAAGGCACTGCAGACTACTTCAGCCAGAGAAGTCAGCCATAGCAGAACACCTGATGAACCAACCTGGACATAGCATATTATTTGAGAACATAGAAATGCTGGACCACTCTAACAACTACCATGTCAGGCTACACAGAGAAGCCATTGAAATCCACCAGCATGTGGACAATTTCAACAGAAAGGAGGAAACAATGAAAATGAACAAAATCTGGCTACCAGTATTAAAAAAAAACTCTAAAATTATAACAGGAAATAAAGAACAATATTCAAACACAGGGGAACTCCAGACAAGAAAGAATTAGGGACAGCTAATCACCTCTAAACAAAGAATTCCCCAAGGCAGTAAGAAGCCACATCTAAAAACTGTCAGGCCAACATATGCTAATCAAGATGTCCAACTGAAACATTCCCACCTAGCTCCAACAGACAAGAGTTCTTTCTCTCACCCTGGGCATTCCACACATATGTAAACCCAATTTTCCTAGTTTCCAACAGACCTCACAACTTCTGAGGATGCCTGCAATAGATGCAGGCGAAATGTTAGGAGAGAATGCTTCTAGAACATGGCCATATAGCCCGAAAAGCCTACAACAACCCATAAAAGTTGTGTTGTTGTTGTTGTTGTTGTTGTTGTTGTATCTTTTCAAGTCATTTCTGACTTAGGGCAAATCTATCACGGGGTTTTGTTAGTAAGGTTTCTTCAGAAGATATTTGCCATTGCTTTCCTCTGAGGCTGAGAGAGTATGCTTTGCCGAAGACCACTCAGTGGATTGTATGAGTGAGGAGGATTCAAATCCTGGTCTCCAGAGTCATAGTCCAACATTCAAACCATGCTGGCTCTTGAAAGAGTAGCAGACAGGGAGAAAACAGGATAGGAGTAACAGGACATGAGAAATGTGAGGCATAGAACTGAATGTGATGAATGCAATTCAAAAGGGATTGAGGAAAGAAGGTTTCATAAAGTGACAGACAGTTAAATAAAGGAATAGATGATGAAGAGGAAGAAGTGGACAAAGAAAAGATGGAGTTGAAGATAAAAGGTTGGGGTTTGCGAAGGAGGCTGAAGAAGTAGTTGGCAGCCTGATGGATACCTTTGTGAACGAAACTGGCTAGGGTCTCTGCATGATGTGATGTCATAAAGTCTTTTGAAGGAAAGACATACATGAGTTGGTTGTCGGTATTGTCATCCCCAGAGCAAGTATTTTGAAAATCCACAGCTATGAAAAGACGGATGTTTCTATAATGATCCTTAATTTAAAAAAAAAAAAACACCCAAAAAAACAGAGAGCTACAGGTTGAATATCCTGTATCCAAAATGCTTGGGACCAGAAGTGCTTTGAATTTCATTTTTTTAAATTTTGGAATCCTTATATTTGCATATGTGCATAATAAGAAATTTTGGAGATGGGACCCAAGTTTAAACGTCAAAGTTGTTTACATTTCATATACACCTTATGTCGGAACCCAGATGCCTTAAAGAACCAGACACAGGAGTATGTCCAAAACAACAGTTTATTACAGCAAAATAAACAAGACTGAGAGCCACTTGCTTCAGTGCCTCTGGTCAAAACTCAAAGATTGTAGCAATTTTTAGCTTGTAAAACAAACTCAAAAAATAATCTGGATTAAACTGGCAAAAAACCTGGATTAAACAAGAGTTTTTCCAAAGCACACCAAAATCATACAGTTCAAGGAAAATAAACAAGCAAAGAGCCGTGAAGGAAGCTGTCATCCAAATGCAGTCCAAAGTCGAAGAAATCCCAATTGAAGGTTCCAAAGTCCACAAGCAGTCCGAAGTCAAGGAGAATCCTTGCTGGTCGGTACACGAAGCAAACAGCAACCTGCAGATCCAGGACCCAAGCCCAACAGGAAAGCGGCAGCGACAAGACCCAAGGCATGAAACCAACACTTTGCCTACTTCAAAGTTCTATCATTCCAGTGTCTACATTTATCCGATGATGAGCTGCCCTCCACCCCATCCTCATCACTCTCAGCTGGCTTAGCTTCCACAGCCGAACGCCAGTGCCCATCCCTCCAACTCTTCCACCTCTTGTCAAGACTTAGGTTTCCCCATGAATCCACAGTATCCCCTGATTGCCAATCCCCACCACCAGAAAACCCCATAAAAGTGTCACTAGACATTGGTTGAGTACACACATTCTGGACTTCCTGTACCTTGCTCCAATCCAGTGAATCCTCTTCTTCCCCATCACTCCCAGACCCATTATTCCCAGAAAAACCCATGAAATCCTCTTCCTTCGTGGGAGCAGTAAGTATGTCCCGGATCTTCTTTCTCTGATGCTCCTCGTCTGATTCCTGCTCTCGAGTAATCCTTTTAGTCCCTCTATTCCCATCTGTATCTCCTTCCTCCTCCTCACTCATTTCACTCTCAGAGAAACCCTCGAAGGACTCTTCATCAGTGGGTGACATAAGTATCTCCCGGATCCTCTTCCTTTGCTGTTCTTCGTCTAACACCTGGGTGCCTCGTTTCTCTCCTCTACTATTCCTACTACCAGTTGCAGCGTTGCCAACAGACTCTACTACAACACCTTATATACATAGCCTGAAGATAATTTTATGTAGTATTTAAAACATTTTTGCAGGAACCAAAGTTTACGTGCATTAAACTTTTAGAAAGCAAAGGTGTCATTATTTCAGCTTTTGAATTAGGGATGTTTAACCTGTACTAACAGCAGTCACCTGTTTATCTTCAATAGTTAAAGCAATTGTTTATCACACAGCAATAGTCCCTGAATTGTTTTGCAGAGTTCATTCCATTTTCTAAGCAACAACTCTGATGGAACAATGATGTTTCTTAGCACAAGAAGGGAGTAGGTTTGGGAAACTTGCTCCCTTCTTGGACTAAAGAATATGGTTTTGAAAAATAGCTTGCTCTATTCCGTCCCTCTTCCCTTTCTGAAGAGGAGGCCAGCCTGAAACGGCTTCTCCTGCCGCTGCCCATGCTTGATGGTTAAGCACTGCAAAAGTCTGTATTAAGTTCCCTCTGGCATTCCACATGTCTAGCGCCAGACACTGATTGCTTTTGTACAAATCAACTTTCATGTAGGCATCAACCTGAGCAGGAAGAAGCAACAGGAGAAACAGACAAAATGAGAAAGGCAGCCAAGCTTGAGAAGCAGACAGAGGATGCAGTTGGAAAAGAGCCAGTAGGAAAGACACATTTCAGAGGAAAGAAACAGCAGCGAGAGCGGGGCTGGAGGGTGTGGGGAGAGAATGGGGTGATGCCTGATCAGCTTTGTTATTTTTATGGCAAAATAAGTAGTCAGGCTCTTAAAAATAAATAGATTGGCGAGTCTGTTCTAAGATCATGTGTGCTGTAGCTGCCCAGGAAAATATTTCAATAATTATAATTAAGAAGGAAGTATTTCCTTAAACATAGTGTAATCTATAGTACAGGCTTCCCTCCCCCTCCGAGCTAAAGAAAATTCAGGATATTAATTTTTAATAGACCACTAGCAAACTGTAAGGGATGTATTTTGTTGTGTTTGTGAGGTCAAAACTGGAATGTAATGATACTTACTTTATTTCCTATATTGAAAATTGTATGTCTCAAATCTTTGTGGTGGGTGGTGTTGTACCTTTTTTCAGATGAGTCAAAAGTTAAATGAAAATTGCTCCAACTATGGGGGAAACATTTTGATATTTATATAAATAAAATTTAATGTTCATTTGTGGGATTAACATAATTCAAAAACCACTGGACGAATTGACACCATATTTGGACACAATACACCTATGAGGCCAACAAGTGACCAACACTTATAAAAACACTGAAAAACACAGTGGAAGAGGCTTAAAAAGCAAAAAAAAATACATTACAATGCATGCACAAAAGCACATATATAGATGCAAACACACATAAATACACATATACACAAATATATACACATACAAAACACATATACACGGACTGGGCCACAACAATGCATAGCAGGGGACAGCTAGTTAAATACAAGATGATACGCTATTAGTTTTATGGTGAATAACTACTTTGATTAGATCCTGATTTTATTTTATTTTATTGCATTGAATGGAAAGTAATTGTTGAAGTACAGTTGTCCCGTTAGTTCCATATACGGGGAGCAGAAGGAAAGGAACCAAAGGAGAAAAATCACTGAAAGGGAAAAGAGCTCATTATTTTGTGTATTTGGGGTTAATGGTATTAATTTCTTAGCATGCTTTTTCAGGAGAATTTTATTTTAAATTTGGCTCCAGTTGTCATATCACGTTTCTCCGGCTCCTCCTGCCCCTTTCTTGACAATGTTTTGCTTTATTTGGTGGTCAGTTTGCTTCCTGCGCTGCATATAGCTTGAAGATCTGATTACACATGGAGCATCGGGAACCTTTTTGCCCGGAATGCATATGTTTCAAATTAGGATAATAAGCACAGTCTGCTGGGTATGCCTTGTCCTATATACAGTTTTTGTGGCACTTCTGTCCATTTTGGCAAAGGTCACTCCAAAGCCTCAGGTGGACAAGGCACATTGTTTTTGCCCTTTGATTTCCCTACAAGAATAATCTCACTAACGTGTCTGCAAATGAAGAAAAAAGCTGATAAACACAAAAAATGTCGTATGTAACTGAAAACAATACAATACAAAAAATTCGACAATACAAAAAAATGTACTATGTAACTGAATGTTTGTTCTCTTCATCGATAATTCTGTTTGCCATCACTCTTCAATTTCTGTGTGGGCATCTCAATCCTACTCTCTTTTGCTAAAATAACAAGAATAATGCATTGCAAATTCTATTAAACCTACTCCAGAATTGAATAAATGATGCAGCAGTGTTTCTACGTAAACAATATTGAGATTTGGTACCAGTAAGGAATATAACTTCAAAAGTTATTTTAAAATATTGCTGTCAATTTAGTTAAGTCCTGGAGGCTCACTTTTTAGATGAGTTGGACAAATTGTGGCACTGAAGCCTCATGTGAACCTTCAAAGTTGTTTTTGTGGCCCAGACTATGGTCTGCTTTTTCTCTCCATTAAATTGCATCTCTTAGACCAGGGGTCCTCAAACTAAGGCCCGGGGGCCGGATGCGGCCCTCCATGGTCATTTACTCGGCCCTCGTCAGGGTCAACCTAAGTCTGAAACGACTTGAAAGCACATAACAACAACAATCCTATCTCATCAGCCAAAAGCAGGCCCACATCTTCCATTGAAATATGAATAAGTTTATATTTGTTAACATTGTTCCTCATTTTAATTATTGTATTGTTTTTAAGTGTTTTTTTACACTACAAATAAGATGTGTGCAGCGTGCATAGGAATTCATGTTTTTTTCCAAATTATAATCTGGCCCTCCAACAGTTTGAGGGACAGTGACCTGGTCCTCTGTTTAAAAAGTTTGTGGACCCCTGTCTTAGATGCTGACAGGAGCAGCAATTTGCATTTTAAATAGCAAACACAAACAAATCAATCCAGTTTTTCAAAACAGAAATGGACTTTTGCCACTTTTGATGTAGGGGTGTAGGTTTTAGTAGGAGCAATTTTTGGCAGGGTGTGTGGCTCATGGATAGTTCGGGGGCAGAAAATTGGCCCCTGGACCTACCACAGTTGCCCACTCCTGTTTTACAAGAATAAGGTGGTGGTAGGGAAGCAAGAACATCATGAGGCCACAGAAACAATGACGCATTATGACTGCTGCATCTGTGGTTCATTCTTCCTCATTAAACAGTCTTGAAGCATTTAGGTTTAGGAAGCAAAGTCAGAGGGAAAACGGCGAAGTGCAGTCATCCCAGACCATCCCCTGCTGAGGAAACGTAGCACGACTTCATCTTGTCAGGAGAAGTGCTGGGATGTACAATTTGCCAACCATTTGCTTGCCTCCAAGGGGCAAATTGCACGGTGGTGGTAGTTTCCTATTGAAAAATGTATTTTCAAAAGTTAAGGCCTCAATAAATAGCTATCCCTTCTTTTCGGAAATATTTGGAAGTATGTCAGGGAGTGGGAGTAAATGTGTTATAGAGGTTTGTGAATTTTGACTAGCACATTGGGAGACCAGGGTTTGAATGCCCATTAGGCTGTGGAAACCCATTAGGTGACCTTGGACAAGTCATTCTCTCTCAGCTCCAGAGGAATGCTAGGGCAGACCCTCTCAGAACAAATCTTGCAAAGCAAACCCTGTTTCAGATTTGTCTTAGGATCTCCATAAAGTTGAAAATGACTTGAAGGCATGCAGTAACAACATCAGGGAGTGATATATGTGCTGCTTCTTGGAGGAAAATCAAGATATTAATGTAATGCTAATCAATGTTAACCACCATGAAATAATTCATAGTTATTGCAGTGAGATGAAAGCAGCTTTGTGAAGTTTGCGCATGATTGTGAACATGGAGAATGGCTTGAGAGAAACCATGACTAAAGTGACCTTTCTCCTGGATAAACAGCTCTTTTCTTTCTATCCTTTATTTTATGGTGTTAAGTGTGTCAGTAGGGTGTGTTTTCAGGCTTCTTTGATTGAATGGTGGGGATATTCCACTTTCAGTGGAAGGATACATCACTTACCAAATTTGAGAGGTGCTATTATTTCCAGGCATATATTATTCTGTTGCTAAAAATAATCAGTTTTGTCTCTATGGTATTTTATCAGCAGTATTTCCATTAGAACAGGTATATAGATACTAGGATTAGCAGTATTTTATTATGTGTCTGAATGTGCTTGTAGTTCTGGACAATTGGCATCTGAAGGCAAAACAGTGGACAGTAAATGTGTTTTCTCAATCCAGATGAATATTGTAGATTTTATACACCGCACACACTTGGAATTGTTTTAATTTTTGGAGTTGCAAAACTGAGTATGCATTTTTAGGAGCGGGTCCTCATTAGGATTAACAAAGCTTGCTTCCATGTAAATGCAGCTTAGGATTAAGCCATTTGGTTCCTTCTCTTGATGTTAAACTTGAGACCACCCAGTGTAGCATTTGATTTTAACTGGGTGGACCGGAGGATCTCGAAGGCCCCCTTCCGGCCTCAACACATGCTCCTCTCAAGCCGGCCATTTGGAACCAATAAGTGAAAAATGGTTAGCGTGGTAACATCCTTGATACGTGTTTTCTTCTTCTTCTTTTTTGGCTTGCGGTTAGTGTCAAGCCAGCTTTCCGATTTTAAATATTGTGAAAAAGCTCATTTTAGGATAATAATAGTTTACAAGAGTACTTATTTTGTGTAAAGTAGTTTCTCCAGTGTTAGCTTTTCCACGTAGGCTTAGTCTTTGCATATTTACACATTAGCAGCGAGTTTGGAGCGTTCTCTACCCCCCCCCCCCTTTTGTATGTGTGCCACACTAATTCTGTCTGGCAGACACAATTGGGAATAGCAAGGAGGAAATAGCAGGTTCTGACCAATCAGCTCTGCTCAGGAAGTCTCAGTGCCATAGGAAGGGAGAGAAACTCACCTTTCATTTCCTCTGGAGTCCGGCATGTTCAGATTAACTTTAAAGGAGAACGCAATGCAGCTTGGAGGATTTGGTCTCCAATAGAGTGTTACCTCTGCATGGAGCCCATCTCAGCAGGCGGCGAGTCCCTGGCCAAAAAAGCGCTTTTAGCTAAGCTGCTGGGTATCCTATTGCAAATTAAATGCAAAACAAAGAAATGCTTGGTTTTGTATGAACAACTTGAAAGCATTCATTAAAGGAGCTTTTATTTCTGTGTCATGTACCTTAAAGCCACACTGCCACTGAAAGTGCAGCTTTTCCGGTGTGTCTTTCTTGGTTTGTGGGTTGGGGGTGCATTTATCAAATGAGAGAATTTGTGCGCGCAGCCATTTATCTTCTTAATAAGGAAGGCCAGTGTTTCCTGCACTGAGAGTACTATATAGGGGGGAAAAAACCAACGGCAAAATAATTTGACATTTCGTGAGCCTTGCCTTTTTACTTATATTTGAATAATTCAATAATATGATAACATTCAGTGATCATTCTAGTAGGTCTGTTATATTCATTTATGTAAGAAATGTATACACATCACTTCTCCATTTATATAAAAAGTTAGGACAGTTTGCAATAACATCTTTACAAACCACTCAAATACTGAATACAATACAACATGCATGTGACTGAACATACATAAGATTGGATTCTCAACAAGAGTCAAACAGTGAGCTTTATAGCATTTTTGTAGAGTGCAGGAAATGATTCATAAAAGTTGTTCTATCATGTAGAAGTGGATTGAGGAAAAGATTTGGGGTAGGGGACAAAGGCTTAGTGATAGTCATAAATTCTTATGTATATTTATTGCGTAAGTTTTGTCTTCCTAGCTAGCCACTATCCAATGCCTGTCCTCATAAATCATAATGTTCAGGATCAGAAAGTCAGTGAGCTGTAGACAAGGAGGAAGCGCATGTTAAGTAAGAGTTTACGATACCTTTATATCTACTACTAGCCATCCCCTGCCACACATTGCTGTGGCCCACATGGGGGTTCTGTGTGGGAGGTTTGGTCCAATTCTATCGTTGGTGGGGTTTAGAATGCTCTGTGATTGTAGGTGAACTATAAATCCCAGCAAACTACAACTCCCAAATGTCAAGATTCTATTTTCCCCAAACTCCACCAGTGTTCACATTTGGGCAGATTGAGTATTCTTGTAGAGTTTGGTCCAGATCCATCATTGTTTGAGTCCACAGTGATCTCTGGATGTAGGTGAACTACAACTCCAAAACCAAAGGACACTGCCCACCAAACCCTTCCAGTATTTTCTGTTGGTCATGGGAGAACTGTGCCAGTTTGGTTCAATTCCATCGTTGGTGCGGTTCAGAATGCTCTTTGATTGTAGGTGAACTATAAATCCCAGCAACTACAACTCCCAAATGACAAAATCAATTTTTTGAGTGAAGGACATACATTGTGCTGTTAGGTGTCTTGTGTCCAAATTTGGTGTCAATTCGTCCAGTGGTTTTTGAGTTCTATTAATCCCACAAACGAACATTACATTTTTATTTATATAGATTTAAGTAGAAGACTGTGACCCCTTAAAGAAAATATATTATTTGAGAAATGATTACGGAACACGAATAGCTGGAAAGTATTGCACTGTACGCAATAAACACTTGCAAATATATGTCTATTTGAATAAACAATAAAAAAAGAAAAAAAAGTCAGTGAGCATCTACTAATAAACATGAGAATTTACTTTCTGGATTGGACCAAGCTCCATATGTTTCTAGTGAGTTCCTTCGCGGACAGAGGGTGGTCTATAAATAAATAAATAAATAAATAAATAAATAATAATAATAATAATTACTATTATGTCTCAGTACTTCTAAAGAGGATATGAAAGTTGTAATATTCAATATCTTCAGTATCTTCTTTAACTGAAAGTTACATTAGCTAGCATGGTTTACAACTACTTGTGTTTCTCCGTTGCACTGAAGATCACTGAATATGTATTGAAGCTGAAAGAAACATATGACACTGTCCTTAGGTTGAACAACCGTCTTCTAGAAACAGTAGGGCATCCATTGTAAATTTCCAAGGGAAAATCAGGCATCTTCTATGATGGATAATTCAAGTTTCAAAATGGATTTTTTGTGGTGTTTCCCTTCTACAATGTTGCTATTATTTGCATTCATTTTGCAGATTAGGGTAAATGTGACTCATTTTGCAACTTGGCTTGGCGGTTAGTCCAGTTCTCAATCTTATTTCACACATTTGGTTTGGTATTTAAGAAGGATTTTTGGCCAGGACAGGGCTGCACTCTAGCCTGTAAATAATATTTTAAGTTGTTAATGTGTGCAAAATCGTACTAAGGTAATGATTTTCTGGTGGTCTGAATTGAAATCCTATAACTATATGCCTGATATATAATTCTTCGCCTTCCCACTACTTGCAAATTGAAGCATATTGGCTGCAAGCTCACCTCAGACCCTGGAAAACAGTCTCTTTGTGAAATGAGGAATTTCTATAAACCCTCACAATAAACTCTGTAAAATAAATACATTTTTAAAAATAATATTCTTTTTAGAGGTGTTCCTTACAAACTAATTCTAATATTTCAGAAAAAGGAAACTGAGAATATCAAAATAGCATACATTTGAAAGAAGTGAAGAATTATAGTTTATTAGTAACTGGTATCGTTTTCTGATTCAGAACACACTTTTATGAAATACTTGAAGGTACTCATGTGGGTTACAACATGAAAGTGTGGAGTTTTTTTTGCTAAGTATGATTCTAGATCAGGCATGGGCAAACTTTGACCCTCCAGATGTTGTGGACTTCAACTCCCACAATTTCTACCAGCCAGTAACTGGCTGGGATTTCTGGGATTTGATGTCCAAAACACCCAGAGGGCCAAAGTTTGGCCATGTTTGTTCTAGATGCCATGGTAATGGCTGTAAATGTCCCTGAAAAAAAAAAAGAGTATGGCATTCTTGGCTTCCGTCCATCTCTGAGATTTGAATCTGTGAATGTTTGTTATCAGAATTAGTCATGTTACAGCTCAACGATATTATGGGCCAACACTTCTCTAGGTTCCAGACGATACTAATTCCTGAGCTGGATCTTACATAAAGTCACAAAAATGTACTTCACATTCATTACACCAAATTCACATTGCATATCCAGGTATGTGGTATTTTGCAGTCTTTACTATTCCAGATAATTTTCAGTGTAGTCTTGTTATTTGGCAGTTGTGTTTATCACTTTTCCAATAACTTCTTTAACTGTTCTGAACAATTTCACAGATTTTCTAGAATTTTCAAATTTAAAAGGTATAAATTACTTGAAATTGGGTATACGGTAGCATTTTTGTTAAGCCTTAATGTTAAATTAGTCTATTATGTTAATCACATTAATCTTCCATGTTGCATACAACATCTCAAAGGGTTTCCCTCATAGCCAGTTGGAACACAAATATTTGATCAGGAAATATATAAGTCTACTTACAGTACGGTCCCGTGCAGGTTTTAAGAAAAGTCCCACTTAGTTTCAAGGAGATTGCAGCCTCAGCGTAGTTTAAAGCTTTACTCAAAGATTATTTGTCATTACAATATAGGTAAAGTTTCTGAGAACAAAAATGACTCTTATGTTGTATAATTTAAGTGGAAAGAGCAAAAGCACTGGGGGAGACATACAAATTTTAGTTCATAAGAAGTATGCATTAATCATTTCAGTATTTCCTCAGTATACTTATCTAATGAAAGCTCATTACAGGTTTGGAGGTATGAAATTTGTCTGGTTTTCCCCCATTTTTTCTGCATTTTCAGAAATTAAAAATACCACGAAAAACAAGTAAAGAAATTGATTTTTTTTTCTTGAAAATTTTGCATTTCACCAATGCTTCACAATTGGCCATAAGAACTGAAATGCAATTGCCTTTTGCAGTTCTTAGTTTTTCTTTGAGCACTTCATGAAATAAATGATTAATATGGAAACAGACTTTTATCCTTGCCTGTAATTACTCATGTTTGTTGACCTTTAGGATATGACAACATTTTTTTCCACTAGAGAATAGAACTGTTTCTTAAGAGAAGCAGAATAATTTTGTGTCCAGTGTTAAAAAATGGGGGGGGGGGGGGGGTGTAGATTCTGGATACCATACTTTTCTTTTCATCTTCCCTCTACTCCATGTTTTAATTGTATTTAACTGCAGAATAGCAGCCTTGGGGCTGTTTCCCTTTGGGTCTGTTTTTTTTTAAAGAAAAAATTGTTAAGGTCCTTATTCCACTTCCCTCTATTGAAATTCATGAGGGTGAAGTGTGCTTGATCTTGATCTCATGAGCATCTTTGGACCACAATGAGCCCAATGGGATGTTGCACCAACCCTGTCTGAGGCCCATTCCACACAGCCATATAAACCAAAATATCAAGGCAGAAAATCCTACAATATCTGCTTTGAACTGGGTTATCTGAGTCCACACTACCATACATCCCAGTTCAAAGCAGAACATATGGGATTTAATTCAGCTGTGTGGAAGGAGCCTTAGAAACACAACAAATGTTACTCCTCACATGCACTTCCAAAACTAGGTTTGAAGATGAGGAAAACCTATACCTTTTTTTAGTTGGCGAAAGAGTAGGAGAGAAAGACCTTTCTGCATTTGCAGTTTTGATTTTAGCATATTTGATATATCATGAATTTGATTTAAAATGTTCTCCAGACATCTCCTCTTGTGTGACTATATGATCAGCATCCCTTAGCCAGCCTGGAGGACCTAGAGATTTCTAGAGAGAACACCCTTCTAGAGCTATTTAGGTCCTCCAGTGTGATACTGTGGTCCATTTCCAGTGGAAGTTGACTAGAGAGTCATGCTAGAAGACCTACATTGTAAGAAAGGTGTTCTCCCAGGTAAAAGAAGAATAGCAGTTTCTTTATTAGTCTGTATATCAATTTTCTCCTTTAAGATATGGGGCGACTAAAGATAAGTATTGTTCCTGTCTCCCTCACCCATTCTAGATGTTCCATTTTTGTTGGTTAATTTCTGCGCTATAGGCAGTCAAAATGAAGCAACTTTAGCCAAGATGTGACTACAGAAACAATCAAGGTTTAGTCTCAATCCTCACTGAAGTTTTGCAGAAATCTCTCACCATATGTGACACAGGGAACAGCTTCTCCCCCCATCTTTTCATAAAGTTACATTTAGCTGATATTTTTGCTGGAAAAGAATGCTTGCTTCAAGCAGGCTGAAACTGGCCTTCCTACTTGGGTTGTTAATTGGACTTTATCTGAATTGCAAAATTAAGGTGAGATTTGAACGTTCTGTTTCCATAGCATGTACCTCTTTTGTATCGGTCTAGATAGGCTCTCTGCATTTCTATATAAGAGGTTTATCTTCACTGTCTAGTAATAACTGGCCTGACTTCGCTAGTCATGTAACATGGCAAGCATCAATAACAATGCGTAGCTTTTTGCAAGATGAGTAAACCAAGATTTCACATGCATCATGGAAGGGTTAGCAACCAAATATACAGCCTTTGGTAACCTTCAAATGTAATTGTGACATCACACAGTGAGCTTTCATGTCATATAAACAAAGCTTTTATTGCTACAGAACTATCTTTTTCTTCTGAGTATGTTGGTTTAAAAAAAATATTGGTATTGTCAACCTTTTTGCTTTTACAGCCAACACTTTCCTCCCTTTAACTTCTTCAGACCAATTTCCACAATCTGCATTAAAAAAAACAATTTACCATTTGAGCCCATCTTATTTTTTTAGATTTATCATGCAATGTAACAGAAACCTAAATCTTATTGTTGGTCTCTTCTTTCTTGATCTTACTCGTACACATTGTTTAGTAAAATTAGATTCTTTCTCAACTTCCCATTCACATTTCAAAAACATGTTTGGATGCTGCTCAGACAAATTTGGAGTCTTTCATACAAAGTCATAATCAGTAAATGAAGTGAAAGTATAATGGCAGTGCAAATGATTTCAGCACTTTCCTTGTATTTAGCATTGTGTGGGAGGTGAAATCTGTTAATGATTTCCTGTCAACATTGCTGCAGTTTTAGAAGATTAAACACTTGGCTCTTCTACACACATACACCTTTCCTTTTCCCAAGGCCACACCAGGCCTTTGAGACTACCAAGTTCAGTGCTTTAGCAATGGCGCTCAGATTTTAGTAATAGTATATTGTAATTTTATGTTGTGATAAGTCATCTTGCTATTGTCCTACATGGTTTACACTCACTGCACCAGATCCCATCAGATCTTGGAAGTTAACCAGATCTTACTTAGATGGGAGACCACCAATGCATACTAGATGCCGCAGACTCTATTTCAGAGGAAGGAACTTGCAAAACCAACTCTGTGTCTTCCTTGTCCAAGAAAACCCTGTACAATTAATGGGGTTACCATAAGTTAGCCAGTGACTTGAAGACATATACACACTCAGGATATGCAGGACAATCATATTCTTGGTTATGTTGCCAAACAAAGCAGAAACAGTTCTCCAGCTTTGTATTGTTTGAAGAAATAGTTATGAACTGGCAACCATAGTATGAATGAGAATATATCTGGAGTTTTTATTTATTTCATGTCAAAAGCATTGCATACATAAGTATAAAACTGATAAAAATAGAGGGAACACAAACAGCTAAATAATTTTTGCCCAAAAATTGGCAACAGCGACCACATTGTCCATAGCTCTAAACAACTCTTCCTCTGTGCGTGAGGCAGGGCATTGTGGACAAGCATACATATGCAGAGTTGTTTGTTCTGCTCCACAGTCGCACAAGGTGGAGGATTCTTCTAGATTGCACCTTTTGCCAGGTTGTCTTTTGATCTTCCCACTCCACTTCTGAGTCTGTTCAGGGACTTCCAAGTTGCCCATTCTTGGTTTGCCCCTGGAGGAAGACTCTCATGGGGGGCCATCCAATTAGGATTTTCTGGTTTAGCTGCCCAGAGGAATACTCTTTCTGTTGCTGGGAAAACATTAAGAGGAGTGGTAACTAGCTAGTAGAGTCTATCAACAGGTGTAGATTTGAGACATCCTGTGATTATTCTGCATGTTTTGTTGATTATTGTGATTATTCTGCATTTCTGGAGTAATCCCGAACCATTGAATTGAAGTCTATCAATTTTTATTAATCAGCTATTTTTATTTTTATTAATGAGCTTACTAGTGCTAGTTGATATCACATACTCTGGCATACTATGTTCGTTTACTTGGCAATAATTAATCTCTCTTTGTATTTCAAGGTACAGGTAGAATTGTTCCCAACTTACATTTTGTGTTTGTTTATTTATTTATTTATTTATGGTATTTGTATACTGCCCTTCTCTACCCTAAAGGGGACTCAGGGCAGTTCACAGTATTGGCAACAATTCAATGCCATTGATTAAAAACAGTATAAAACATCAAAATTGACCCTCCCCTGATAAAACATTATTCATTATTAAACATAACACATAAAATCACATATCACATCGTTGTTTTCTAGAAGCAGCATTTTTATTTAAAACCACATTTTTTTTTAAAAAAAAGTATTTGAAGCAAATCACATGGTATGGTGAAGGGTGTAAGTCTTTACAACACATTTCTTTAATAGACTTTTACTTAAAAAGGAGTTCAAACAACAGTTTAAATAAAAGGAACATTTTATTTAGTGAGGAGTATGCTATTATAGATTTTAAAACAATGTTCTTGTGTACACTTAGTGTAAGACGGCATAGGGCAGGTCATTTGAACTTCTTTTTAACAATTTGGTTACACATATAATATAATGGTACTTGACATAAATGGTGAATAGATCAGATTTTTCTAACTGTTTTTCAGTTGTTGTTTTTTGAAAAAAGATTTTAAATGCAGCGTTCAAGATGTGGAGAATTGAGTGCCCCATATTGAGCTGGCAAACAACAGGATAGCAACAGCCATTTGCAAAGATCATCTGAATGAATTCTTGAAAATTATATAAGGACTAAAACTGCTGTTCCCATATATAGTTGCAAAATTATTTCTGGGCTTCCTGGTTATCAAAATCATTTCATGCTTCAGGATAAAATGGCACCGTCCCTTCTCCAACATCCCTTGTTGGGGTTTTCCTGCCTTTGTTTGCCTTTCCTCCAATTTTTCTGCTCTCTTGGCTGTATAACTTTGCTCTTCTTTTCCTTGCAGTTGCAGCATTATAATTTACCAGATATGCTGTTTAATTTCTTATTCATCTATAAAAAACACAAATTGCTAGAAAAATACTTCCTTTTAATATGAAATGTCCAGAAACTCACCCAATCCTACGAACTGTTTACTTAACAGATTTTTTCTAGCTACTAATACAACATATTGTGCTACATTATTGTGCTGTCTCCTTCTTTCCATCTTTGTCTTGTCCACTATAATATTGCTTCTCCTCCATGTTAGAAATGCTATGGAGTTCTCATATACATTTGATAAGAGCTTATACTTTTACTTTCCTGGGTATATGTGCTCTTGGGACTATATGATTTATCCATGACTTGCCTTCAAAGTAATCATAATATGTGATCTGAATACACAAAATTATCAAGATATGTTATTTGCCATTTTCCTTAAGACTAAAGGAGGTTTGGGAAGGGAGAAGGAGAAAAGAACATGAAGATTTTGAAGCTTTCGACAACTTGTGATAATGATGATAATTCATCATTATCACAATGACTTGTGATAATGATGAATTGTACAACATTTAAGTTGGATGCAGTGCTTGTGAAACACAATCGTTCCATTATTATTATTATTATTATTATTATTACTTTATTTGTACCCCGCTAGCATCTCCCGAAGGACTCGATGCGGCTTACATAGGCCAAGGCCTCAAAACACAATACAACAATACAATACCTAGCGCAAATTAAAACAGTTAAGCAGAAATAAACAATAGCAATAACAATACATCAAAACATCAAGACAATATAAAACTGGGCCAGGCCAGAAAATGGGTACAAGATTAAAAGTGCTGATGTGGCAGGAGGTATGTAGGATTATAAAGTAAGTGCGGAGTGCGGTGTGCAGTGATCTTAGTTCTATAAAGTGCTTCTAGGACTTGGTATTGGAGGTTCCTAATCTGAAAAGGCACATCGGAACAGCCAGGTCTTCAAGTTCTTTCTGAAGACTGCCAGCGAAGGGGCCTGGCTAAGGACTTTTGGGAGGGCGTTCCAGAGTATAGTTGATGCTGAGAATGAACAAGTCTGAAGTTACTATTAGATTTTGAAAATTGTAATTTCTTTGTGTTTCTACCTGACATACAGCCAAAAATAGCCTTTTGCAACCTGGTTTTTATTAGATGTGATGGACTACAGTGCTGATTGTGGCAATGAGAATTGTGCTCCAACATTTTTGAAGGACATGACATCGTAGACTAGAGAGAGAGTTGCAAACGTGAGCTCGGTATGGGTATAAAGAACTACAAACTCAGCATCTGCGTGCTTAAGACTGGGCCCAGGAAAAAATTTTGTACCTGCAAAGTTAAATAGGTCTGTCTCCAGATCTTCTGTAATGAGAGGCCACCTTGAAATACAATGCAAGCTTATTGCCAGGCTGGAGGGCCATCTGTTGGAAGCACTTCATTGTGTATTCCTGTATGGCACAGGGTTGGACTGGGTTGCCTCTATGGTCTTTTCCAGCTCTCTGATTCTCTGAACCTTTGGAGACAGTACAGGAAATCAGAATGGTTGATATGGATGGATATTTTCTTGATCAAGGGTTCTTTGTCAGTATCAATTTCTCAATGTTTGTAGACCACTCCTATAGGAGAGATCTCAAGATGTCTGTCCAGTGAATAATAAATAATGCCATTCCGTAAAAATAAAACAGGTAAGAATGACATTATAATGCAGCTATACTGACTGCACTGAATGAGAAACGTCAGGAGAAATGCCTCTAGAACATGGCCCTATAGCCCGAAAAAACCCACAAGAACCTGAATGAGAATTGTAAATATTGTTTGGGGTGTGTGTTACTTTTACAGAGCTAGTGTGTAAAATATATTATCCTGCATGATATGCAAACCTTAAACCTTTGGCCCAGGCAGTGAAAATGCCATTTGCTGACACTCGGAGACTTGTTTTTCAGCAGTATGTCGTAGCAGTAGAGGGCACTGTTGTAGCGCTGATGGATGCTAGATCTCTCCTTTGCAAAAAATATTTCTTTTCTCTCCTGCTCTGCACCCCTCCCCCTTTTTGGAAAGCATTTAATGTTCTCTCTGTAATTAAATTCAGTTCCCTGAATAATTAGCAATGGAGCCGTATTCTTTGTGCCATTGCTGTGGATAGTGTTGTTTTTCAGCCTGTTTGTTTTCACTCAGTGGAAAATACTGTTGCTCTTTTAAATGTAGAGTTTTTGTTGCATGCTTTCTATCAGCTAAGCATTATCTAAGGTAGGAATATAAAACTTCGGGTTTCATTTGGGTGCCTTAAGAGTGAAAAACAGATACCTTTCCTGCAGACACTTCTGAAACAATGCTATTAATGCAGTTGTTTGTCTTGGCAATCAAATGCTCAAGGATAAAATTGGGGAGCGTGTTGTGTATGAAGACACACAAATATGTATGAGCAGAAGAAATTATATGATTTTTAATTAAGCTCAAAACAAAAAAGCCCTTTGCTCTTACCTGGCACACTTTCCCTTCTAATTGGCTTCATCTCCATTTTTTGCAGAGCAGTTATACAATATTGTTGGTGGTGTTCAGCATACTGAAATCTAAATTATGCTACACCCAAGTATAATTTGCTTAATGAACACTTGCTTAATCAACAGCATACACTAAGTACTTATTATGTTCATTAACTAGTTCACTTTGTGGCAACCAGCAACCTGTAAATAGGTAAAATAATATAACTTTTAAAATATTGATGCTCCTTCAACAGGAAACGAAACGTCTAGATTTTGAAAAATATTTTGTCACCATTGTAGCATTAATCTTAGAGGCAGAGCTTTAAAATATTTTTCATTCAAGATCTATAAAGTAGTTTTGCTACAAGTCAGCGTTTTGATTTGTAACTGCTGCATAGTTAATATTTAGAGAATTATTTTGAGTCACAAATATCCCTCTCTCAAACTTTCTGAATGTTCTCTGCTGCAATTTTAAAACAGCAGGTTGAGGGGTATATAACCTTCAAACTGCAAGTTCTCCAGCATTTCCTCTATAAACTCTTAATAAATGAGAACCGGAGGAAGCAACAGAGATAAACACGTTCAGTAACAAAAGATAGAAACAGTTTCCAAAGTATTATTCTTATATAAAAATGTTAGATTTGTGTCTGGAGTGATTCATTTACATAGAGAAAGCATTCCGTGAGGAAAAATAGAAGAGTAGTAGAGACATATTTTATTTTCCCCCTGAATAATAATATAATAATAAAAAATGTTGTTTTGTGATGTTACCTGGGAACTCAGAGCAGTTCCCAGGTAACATCACAAAACATACAAATAAAAAACAACATAACCAGAAGATTAACAAAACAAAATATGAGCATAAATATCAGAACATGTGTAGTCAAACATTGCTGGACTTCTGTCCCTTCTATACTGTGTAATGGAACACTCCTGACACCGGTTGCAAATTGTTTCCCGGTTTGTTTCTGTATAAAATGCAGAGAGATTCAAGGTAATATCTTGGTTTTCTCAGATCTAAGACATTTGCATCAAGCAGAAAACAGAAACCTGCCTTTTAAAGCAGTTTCCTATCTTGGAGGAAATTTCTAATGAAAGATAACAATGTTTTTTTTAAAATTAATCATATGACCAAAGTACTGCATACATTTCCACAAACATCCCTTTCTGAGTTTATTTCTGAGAATTTGAGAACCTTATGTGTGCCTAAAAGCTGGAGACCTATTAAACATACAGGAATTTGTCTCTTTTAGGTAAAGTTTCCTAATGGATGTGGCTTAACTTTTCCAATAAATATGGCAAAGAAAAAATAAAATGTAATCAAATGACCGAGGAAGCGCATAAAATGTGGGGTAGCTATAAAGGGCAGCTTACAGGCATGTTGAGAATCTTGTCTAGAGCCAAAAAGGTGATGCTCTTGCTGACTTTCCGGTCCATTCCGTTGCTAATATTTTGTCATTTTCTACAGAAGTTTCCGACCGTCTTTGAATCTGACAAGTTCCATCTCTCCCTTCTCCAATACAGTTCTTTGTGTAAATGGTAGCACATGTCACTTTGTGGTGGGTGAGAGTGTAAAATCTAAGGTAAATTCCCATTACATCTGAAACATTAATACTCATGTACTTTTCTGTATCATCACTGTGTTATCTCTGTGTGTCTTTTCCCCCCACGAGGGGCTATTATGGGGTTGGTGGTTTTCTTTTTTTTTTTTTAAGTCCAGGCTTTTCCTATTCGACAAGGTCAAGATAAGTTTTATCTCTCCAGATAAGTCAAGTGCTCTGCGATCAATACTGTTACAGTAAAATACAGTGGCCATATTTATTGCCAAGACTAATGAATTTTTTAAAGCTTTCAGGAATCTCTTTGGTAGCACCAAGCATGTGCTTTGAAAAAAGAAGCGGCTGCTGCTTCTAGCTTTGTCTGTATTTACGAAGCATGTATGCATGTACACTTTCTCAACTGGGGTACTTATATTTGTAATACAACAGCTCTTTTAAAAAATATTTTTATTTATTTTATCATAATTTAATATATTTGTTATACATCATTTGCAGACACATAATGTTCAATACAATCCAAAAGTTGCCAAAAAGTTAATGTATGGTAGATTTATTGTAATAGAACAGCTTTAAACAAATTCACTGAAATGTTTTTCTGGTCTATGGCATATTTTTGACACTGAGAACACCAGCAAACGTTTTTGAGAGCACTATCTTGGGTTTGCCTGATCTTTGTAGAATGCGAAGGTATATAGCAACCAATTTTCTATTTCTTCAATTTGTTTCTGGCCTCATTCCTTGATACACATACTTTCTATGCTTCTACTTGAATCAGTAAGGGCTATTCAGAAGGTTTTTTGAATATTATTTCACTATTGCTTGATATTTGTGCCATAATTTTACATTATATACCTTTAACAGTATCTGTAGTTTGATGTGATTGTGATTCAAGGCATTTTTTATTCTTTAAATGGGTAGTCCAGCTTCCTAAGTGTGTTTGTGATGGTGTCTTCTGGATGAAGGTTAGCTCATAGCAATTTGTTAATGGAATCTGGGTGGAAATGGATTTCTGAGAGAGAAGGGAAGAAAAGAAAAGAGAATTGATTGCCATTCTCCTTCTACTACTAGCAGGATCCCTCACTTGATGACGGTTCCATCCATGAATGAAATAACCCCTTTCATTCACACACATGGAATTAAAATTGTATTTTTCCTGGATGCATGTAGGAAAAATAATGTAAACACTGTGGGGTTAATGCAATTTTAAACCTTGTAGTTTCTCCTTCATTTACCATATCTTTAGATCAGGCATGGGCAAACTTCAGCCCTCCAGGTGTTTTGGACTTCAGCTCCCATAATTCGGAATTATGGGAGTTGAATTCCAAAACACCTGGAGGGCTGAATTTTGCCCATGCCTGCTTTAGATGCTTGCTAATATTTCAAGCACAGTTTCTTCATTTCCATTAGCTTTCTACACACAGAATGGAAAGCATCTTGCTTGAGTTGTCCCCTGAATAGGCTTACATGAAGATATAGATGGGACATTATTTCACCCCTTTCACAGAGGCTTAGGATTTGGGTGAAATTCTGTTGGCTCTTCCTTGCTATTTACAGTTTCTCCCTTCCTCTCCTCCCTGTCTCTGTTTTATGAGCTTGCCTCTAAACAGCTATTTTATTCCCAGAAATTAAAAAAAAATCAGTATTGTTTAATATTATCATGTCGGGAAGGAACTGTGTAGCTTCAGTGCATTATTACCACTGAGGTTTGATACCTGACACTTTTAATTTAATTTAATTAGGAAGGCAGAACCCCATCTTGGTGGTTCATTAAGGGGATTATTCCTCAAAGTTATTGCTTCCTTGATGGAGAATAACAATATCACTGGCAATGGTTGATGTTGCTTTCCTAATTATACTACTTTTCCACTATTTTTCTCTCCAGAGCTTTGTACTTAGCCTCTTAGTTAAATGTTTTTAAATAGAGGGAGATGTAAACTTCTGCTTCTGTAGATTCATGAGCTCTCTGGGTGTGTGTGTGCATGTGCGCGCACACTCACATAGTCGCGTGCTGAGTATAATCAACCTCTTCACTGAATTTCATGAATGTTTCTTAAGTATCTGCTTTCTTTCCAAGCAGCGGGACACATCATTGTGGATCCCATCTGCGTAGATATAGCCAAAGTCCTCCTTGGACTGGACTTCAAGGTGAGGTGACCAGTCTTTTGTGGTCAATATCCGTCCACGACACTCTGATGGCTCATTGGTGTCTTTCTAAAATTGCAAATTCAGGGCGCCTAAGAGGGAATCTCTAAACAATGAAGATAAAACTATCTTGTGTTGTCATCTGAAGTATGCTAGAGGAGGATTAAGGTCCCCACAGTCGTCTACAACCAACAGGCACTTTAGGTGGTCCACTAGAAATTGGCTCATTGACTTTGATCTACCTTCTGCCTACCCTTCGTGTAGTCATACTCACTCATTCAACCTCTGTTCCCAGACTAAAGTTTCTGTAGAGTTAAGGAGTTGTTGATGAGGACTTCTGGGACCCGAGTCGAAATTCAATAAGTATGAGGGGGAACCAAACACCACCAGACTGTTTTGCAGAAGTTATCTTTTGTAACGCAGCGCCTTAATCCAATATTCAGAAAAATGAGAGCTTTAAAAATAGGAACAATCGTCCTTTTCAAAATGTAATGAGTTTTCTTAATTTACCCCAAAGTATCTGGTGTCTGTGACTCGGGAGGGGGAAGGTTCTTATCTCTTAAAAGGGGGCTGGGGGGTAATATAGCATTGCAGAAAAGGTGACAAGTCCCCCTCCCCTCCTCTTTCCTCCAAGAATGTTTTAATTCCACTTTAATCAGCCTACCAATGAAAGCACACTTGGCTTTCAAAGAGGAAACAAATCAAAATGTGCATTTATCACTCTGAAGGCAGAGCTCAATCGCTCACACCCGATGAACTCTGAAGGAACAAAACTGGTGTGAGCAGGGTGTTATGCTTGTTGGCTTTGTACTGTCAAAGAACACCTCCCCCCCCCCCCCCCCAAACACACACACACAGCTAGCACACTATCTTTTCCTGCCACACCTACTGTTTGTCTATCATCCCTAATTATGGCCTTTCAAAGAAAGGTGGTTCAAAATTGCTGGTAATGGTTAAAATAAAATTAGGGATAACTAGCATTCTGATGTCTTTTCTTAGATTTATATGCTGCTGGTGTATTCTTAACTGCAGACAAGTGACATCTAAGGCAAGGGATAAAAGATTCCCTAAAATGCATTGTTGTAGTATGAAGCTTCTAAAATGACATGTCATGGAGCCATAAAATAAACTAGTTCTTGCAGATTATGGTACACTTAGATGCTGCGCTCTATACTATGCAGGAATGTACGTTCTCCATTCATACGCCCCTATTGTTGGGAAAAGAAAGCTCAGGTTAAAAAATGTCTCCTGTATGTCCATATGTAAACACACACCAATGCAAGTGTGTACTTATACATCTATCCAAGTTGCTCATTTATCTTAAGAGATTCTCATTCTCTTAAGTGATGAGAATCTGTAAAAAGACCTTGCTATAAGTTTTGTTCCTTCATTTGATACATTGCAGTCATATTAAAAATGACAAACTTGTGCCAGGAATATTATTTGGACTTGGTTTCCCTTCAAAGTTGTTGCAGTTGAATAATTTCTTTGGGATTTTGGTGCATTATTCTATGTCATACTTTTCAGAAACAAAGGACCCTTCTGTGCATGCATGTTCTCTTCAAGATAGATAACTCGACTTAAATCGAAAAGGTATTAAATTATAATATAACACTTTCTTGCATCGAAGAGAAAGTGGGTATAGATTTGTACCCTTTAACTTAATTATTGCTGATTTTGAGGTCTGTAATTCTTACTTTATATTCCTGGGTGAATCTTTAGACGATGGTTCTCCCATCCATTGTCAAAATACTGCTTTTCTAAATATATTGTAGGCCAACCAGCTTCCTTACTTTATTGTATGACTTCCGAATGATAAAAAATGAAGGTGTATTGATTCACATATTTTTGTCACCCAGAGTGTAACAAGAAATTGCTTTCAAGGAATTAAATGATGGAACAATCAAAACAAATTCTGTCAGTTGACTGATACTCTGAATTCAGGGTGCTGACAGTGACATTCAAAGATCTAAATGGCTTGGGGTCTTGATACTTGAGGTATTGATGCATGTCTGTGTATAAGTGCCTGTTAACTTATGGTAACTCCATGAATTTCATACAATTTTCTAAGGCAAGGAATACTGAGATAAATGGTTATACCAGTTCCTTCCTCTGAAACATAGCCTGCAGCATTTGTTGACATCCAAGTATGGGCCAAGACTGACCCTGCTTAGTTTCCAAGATAAAATGTGGTCTGGTGCCTTTAGAACAGTGGTTCCCAACCTGTGATCCGTGGACCACCATTGGTCCACAAGAACAAAAATATGGTCAGCAGCCTCACCATCACTATATCGTTGCAACAAGAGCAACTGGTCTTGCAAAACCCTCTTATAGTGCTGAGGCTTATTTAATATGGTTTTCTGTGGGTGAGCAGATGGCGACTACTGGATGGCATATGCTCTGTATCAGACACTAAAGCTGATGTGGTCTATCCAATGCAATTTTCTGAATCAGCACCCAAAATAATAAAACCGAATCTAAAGTTGACCAAAAATTGATTCGTAACCCTTTTGGTACTAATGTTGGAGAGTGGTCCCTGGTCAAAGTGGTCCTTGTTCAAGTGGTCCCTGGTAAAAAAAATATTGGGAACCACTACTTTAGACCATTTAGCCTCAGTCCTCAGGCAGAAATCTACATGGCAAGAGTTGTTGATACCTCTCTTAACATATAACTGCTTTAGGATTGAGATCTGTGTCCCACAAGTGGGCAAATAGGATGGCTGTAGTACCTTGCTCAAGGAATGCCCTCCTTTTGGAGGTCCAACTGGCATCAACAGCTGTATCTTTTTGGCACCAGCTTAAGGCATGGCTTTTTGTTGAACTTTGGAGCCTAATTTACTTATACACATACAAAGTTTTTTTGAAACTCTTTTAGCCCCTTTAAAGCATTGAGTTTTTAAATTATGCTTTTATCCTGTTTAAATTATTCATTGATTTCAATCAGTAATTGTTTAAATTGCTTATATTGTTGTCTGTGTTTTCTGCCCCTGAGATCTCACAATAAAAATATTTCAGTATAGTATAAATATGTAAACACTACTTAATTTCCCCTTAAGCTTACTGTTCCAATTTATTGTAATGGGCTCTGATCCTACACATGGTACATTTGTTTATAGTTTATCTTTGTCGAATGAAAAAATGCCTTCGAGATTCAGTATGTTGTTACTTCCAGTCAGTGTCTAGGGCTGCCTTACTGTCACTAACCCAGTAACTCTCTGTCCCATGGTTTGAATCTTGCTAAAAAGAACCTAAGGTGGTTGAAGCCCTTTCGGATTGCCTTAAATTTAGCTGAGTGTATAAAAGCTGCCTTCGCTGTTCATCTTTCTCTGATAGATATTATCTCATAATGCAAACTTGGCTAGAGTTAAGAAAGGCAGAAAATGATAAAGTTCCTGTAATATGGTTTGGTTTGGTAAAGTGAAGGATTTTGCTTCTGTTTCGGCTCAGTTGGTAAGAACAGTTCAAAATACCTTCGAACTCTGCATAATGAAAAATAAAACTAGACCCACATAGTAGAGAATGTTTCTCGTCTGTAAATAAGAAATATGTCTTAGTTACTGCTTTAGCAAAATGCATCTAACAGAGTCCTGGTATTTCAAAATATTTTGGCAGCAATCTCAAAAGTTCCTTTGGCTGGGAGAAATACGTACGGTAGTTCTAATTGTGATTTCGAGTGGAAGGCAGTTTTGTGTGACCCACTTGTCTTCCTGTATTCCTATCTTCCTGACTTTTTAGCATTGTATTTGGCATTTTGGTGTCTTATTTTAGGTGCTCTAAATTACGAATAGGAAATTAGGCCCTTGGTTGTGGTACCAGTCCAGTGACTTAATGCATGCTTAGCAGCATGTTTGAACCTACTAAAATAGTACTATGAATCCCTCAGTTCTTGTGGGTTTTTTCGGGCTATATGGCCATGTTCTAGAGGCATTTCTCCTGACATTTCGCCTGCAACTATGGCAAGCATCCTCAGAGGTGAGGTCTGCTGGAGCTGGGAAAAAAGGGGTTTATATATCTGTGGAATGACCAGGGTGAGACAAAGGGCTTTTGTAAGTTGGGCTAGGTATGAATCTTTCAACTGACCACCTTGATTAGCATACAATGGGCTGACTGTGCCTGGAGCAAACTCTTCTTGAAAGGTGATTAGATGTCCCTGCCTGTTTTTCTCTCTGCTGTTTTTGCTGTTGCAATTTTAGAATTTTTTAATACTGGTAGCCAGAAACTGCTGGAACTGATTTCCCAGTTCCAGCAGACCTCACCTCTGAGGATGCTTGCCATAGATGCAGGTGAAACGTCAGGAGAGAATGCCTCTAGAACATGGCCATATAGCCCAAAAAACCCACAAGAACTGAGTGATTCCAGCCATGAAAGCCTTCGACAATACACAGTACTATGAATGTTTAAGTTCAGTATTTTAAATAGCTTTGGTACCACTCTCAACATTGAAAGAGGCACAGCAGGCAGATTCTTGAGTTGTTACTGATCCTACTCAGAAAAGCTGCCAATAGTTTTACCTTTCTGCACACTGTATATAAAATATTTTGGAAAGAGGAGAGAAATATACTAGGCCAGGTGGTTTATTAATCCAAGGGAAAATGAATAAAGAATAATGGTGTTTTTTTGCAAAAGAGAATTGTTTTTTGATTTTTAAAAGCTGACCAGCTAGTTACTCTTCTCACACAGAATAATTTTTGTGTGCCCCCCTTGAGCTATCACTATGTCACACACATGCCTCATGTAAGATTGTGGCTGTGAAGTATATGTCTTCTTATATGAGCCAGATACTTTCTGCTGAACCGATTTAAAGCAAGCTCTTTATTTAGCATGCAGTTGTATACACATCAATCTAGTAATAAATCTCATTCAGCGTAGCTATGCACTTCTTATTCATTACAGGACAAATCTCAGGTATTATTACTTTTATTGCAGTAAAGCAACCTGTAATTGAAATACACATACACATATGCAACCTTTCTCAAAGAAGCTGCAACTGGCAGTTACCCTCATGCATTTGTTTTTGAGCTAAAGGAAGGAAACGAAGTGAAGAGCTATTCTTGCTCACTACTTTTGCTGCATATTTCAGTGCTACTTCTTTGTTTTTAATTTCTTTCTGAAACTCTTCCTTTAAAGTTTGAAAAAAAATCAAAGCACAAGATACTTGAATTCAGTAAAAAGTAAAAAAATCCAGACTTGTAAACTTTATGGAAGAATAAGTGTTAACATTTTGCATTGCAGTTCTTTTAACGTTAGTTCTTCAGGCAAAACTCAATGAGTGAAATTAATCCAGGCTCCAAGCTTCCTCAAGTGAAGGAAGCTGGGAAGGTTGCTTTCCCCTGTCCTTATCTCGGCTGCATTGGGTTTCAAAAAAGCAGACCACAGCAGTAGCCCGCAGTGTGGCGGTAACCTAGGGGTCAAACGAACTTGAATTTTAGCGTTGGGTCTGTCACTGTGTCTATCAAGCTTTCCTGTGAAATGCCTCTCGCAGCGCTGCTGGCTGTGTCTTGCGCACTGTTGGCTAGCCGTGAAACATTAACTGGGCCTCTGTGATCTGGTTATTAGCTTCAGCTTGAAATTTATTTTTTCAAATATATATATATAAGCAATCCTGTGTCTTTGGGTCAGAGACAGAAAAGAGCAGGATAGCTGTTGGTAACTTGAAGGTATATAGAACTGGGTTCAGCTCTCAAGAAGAAAGGCAGAAAAAGAGCTTGAAATGAAAGCTGAGCTGTGATGTGCCAGTGTACAACTATTTATTATTTGTATGTATTACATTTCTATGCGGTCCCTTTTCTGATTCAGAATCATTCACAACCTTGTGAAATAAGTTAGGACCAGAGAAAGACCCATAGTTAGCTGATGAGCTTTTTGACAGACAAGATTTGAATCTGGGGCTCCCTATCCCAAACCTTTATTTCAACCACTCCACTCGCTCTCATTAATATCATGCCATTGATGTAGATCAGTATTTCTCAACCTTCCTAATGCCACAACCCCTTAATACATCTCCTCATGTTGTGGTGACCACCAACCATAACATTATTTTGCTACTTCATAACTGTAATTTTGCTCCTGTTATTAATTGTAATGCAATATCTGATATGCAGGATGTATTTTCATTCACTGGACCAAATTTGGCACAAATACCCGTACACCTAAATTTGAATACTGGTGGGTTGCGGGGATTAATTTTGTCATTTGGGAGTTGTAGTTGTTGGGATTTATAGTTCACACAATCAGAGCATTCTGAACTCCATCAACGGAATTGAACCAAACTTGGCACATACACAACTCCATGACCAACAGAATACTGGAAGGGTTTGGTGGGCATTGACCTTGAGTTTGGGAGCTGTAGTTCACCTACAACCAGAGAACACTGTGGACTCAAACAATGATAGATCTGGACCAAACTTGGCAAATACACAATATGCCCAAATGTGAACACTGGTGGAGTTTGGGGAAATAGACCTTGACATTTGGGAGTTGTGGTTGCTGGGATTTATAGTTCACCTACAATCAAAGACCAATCTGAACCCCACCAACAATTGAGCCAAACACACAGAACCCCATGACCAACAGAAAATACTGTTTTCTAATAGTCTTTGGTGACCCCTCTGACATTCCCTGGTGACCCCCGCAGGGGTCCCGACCCCCAGGTTGAGAACCACTGATGTACATGGTGCTTCCCAACAAAGGTGACAAAACCTTGGCCCACAGACTGAATCCCATCCAACCTGATTATCATTGGTAATTTGTGTCATTACATAAATAATTTTATTTGTTCAGTTTTGGTCTTCATCTCTAAAGCTCAAAGCAACATCTCTGGAAAGTTACCAGACTGATATATATTCAGTTTTAACCAGTTAGCAGCTTAGTCTCTAAGTCAGTTTGGAGTTGAGCATTTGACTGGTCTCTGCTTGGAAGCAGGTGGCCCACATACTGCAGCATGGGAAAATGGAAGGAATATAGCAAAAGCTTACCTTTAGTCTTTCAATACCAGGTAAAGGTTCAACACATTTTGAAGGAAATCAAGCCTGCTGAAGGGCAGCTGCGTGGAGTGGTCAGAACTTGGTGAACAGTATAGACTGTCAAAAGTTGCAAAAAAAAAGAAAGAAAGAAAAGAAACGTAATAACTGGAGTGTTCCTATTTTGCCATGTTTTCGTAGTGTAAAATTCTTTGTAATTTGAAGGTATTCACATGCTAAGTTAAGGAAACATGGTGAACTATTGTGGATCATAAAAGATGTTGTTTTCTGACTTTTCTTTTGATGGACAAGTTTACTGATTCCTTCTATTGATTTTGTCAAAAGTTAAAGGTCTGAAACAATATCATCATCTGCCCTTTTTATACTACAATACTTCCTCTCTTTTTTCACAGAAGTATCGATTTGTTAAACTGTTAGACTAACTCAAGTTCATAAAAGTTAGAAACCCTTTGATCCCTCATCACCCTGACTCTTACTTGTTCCTTTCCTCCTTTCTTTAACATTTGAATCTCTCTCCCTATGCCCCGGTGTTTGTCTAGTCATGTTCTCTGCTCATTCTTATTTCTCCTTACCTTAAGAGACAGAAGGACTACAGACTAATCAAGTTGATATTAATTAATTAACGTAATTAATCAATTTAGAAACAAAATAGCTCCTAAAGTGCACACGCTTTATAATGCATGCCAAGTTTCATGTTTGGGTTTCATTGTATCAGTGCTAAGGTGGAGTCCCTCCCATATTATTAGAGATAAAATACTTTCATGATGAACTCAATGAGCAATAATTTTGAGAGAGTGCCCAGAATTCTCTTTTAGAGGGCTATAAATCCCTCATAGAACGACAGTGGACACGCTCCTTGATGCTGGTCTGTGGTGTAGATTTGGTATACTTACTCATTAGTTATTGTTGGAATTATTGTCACTGCATCACTCTTGTAATAAAGCCTGGGGCAGAAGTAGGCTACAAACATTGGTTTTTCAGCTCTCAAGAGTTCTTCCCTTCCTCAAATTCTGAGAATTGTAGTTTGGCATAATAATAATAATAATAATAATAATAATAATAATAATAATAATACTTTTTTACTAATAATAATAATCATCATCATCCAGCATATAGATCTCAATTGCTGTGCCATACTGTGGTTTTGTGTCAGTAAAATAATAATAATAGCAGCAGCAGCAACAACAACAAAAACAACAAGTTTATTTATATCAACAACAACAACAACAACAAGTGTATTTATATCCCACCACCATCTCCCAAAAAGGACTCATTGCAGTTTACAGAGTACCACATGGCTGCCTCACGATTACTGTAAAAGTCTTCTGTTAGGGCTTGCTGTAGGCTTTTGATTACCCGGTCAAATTCATTGATTTCCATTTACATCAGCAGCATAAGCTAGCATGATGCAGTGGTTTGAGTATGACTATGAGTCTGGAGACCAGGGTTCAAATTACCAGTTGGCCATGGAGACCCATTGGATGCCCTTGGAAAAGCCACTTTCTCTTGTCTTCAGAGAAAGATGAAGGGAAACCCCTTCTGAACATATCTTGCCAACAAAACCCCTTGAGGATTGACACTTTAGGATTGACATAAGTCAGAAATTTTTTGAAGAGACACAACAACAAAAAATATGTCTACTCTCTAAAACATGGGTGACTGGGCAGAACCTCCAAGATGGTGCCATATCAATTTTACAGATTCATCTGGGGTCATTTTGGAGGAATTATCTCCTCTTCAGCATGGTCACGTAGCATTCCAAAGTTTATCTTCCTCTCTTCCAGCTTGTACTCCAGAAAACCTTTCCAAACAGCCCTTTTCATTCTGCTCTGTGATAGATCTGGATTTGCCTAGGAATTGATAAGATGTAGTCATCTTTTCACTTGACTGTTGTTCAGTGAGATATTTCCTAAAACTAATCTAATTAATGCTTGAGAAACTTGTAGAAAGACAAAACTGGACAGAATTGTTGGAAACTGTTTCTGTTGGATTATTGTTATTATTATTGAAAGGGGATGTGAGCTAGATGTGAAGCGCTCTATTCCCAAATATTGTTTTCTTATCAGATAAAGCTATGTTAGTAAAATGCCAGATGGGCCTGTGTATTCTCCAAGTTGTTAGAGGTTTCTATGTCTCAAGGAGTCTTAACTGTGGTTGATTGATTACAGAGGTATGAAAAACATTCCTTCTCAAAATACCAAAATGCATCCCCCACTTTTCTGCAAGCTACACACCCCTTTGCGGTGTTGATTGAAAAACAAAACTTCCCCCATCTTAAGATGTTCGATTATGGCGTAATGCAGCTAATTTAAGCATCTGTTTATCACTGCCTGGCTACTCTGAATGTGAAATTTCAATTGAATTACCTCCCAAGGGAGCTTTTGAGCTCGGAGGGTAAAACAAATCATTTTCCATCCATTCCCTTGGGACAGGCAGTCAAAAGAATTCATCTAAATAGTTTACATGTGATTTGAAAACGTTGCATCAACTGGCCTGGGTCTTTGTTGTTAGTGGAAAATTGCCAGTGTAAATGGCATATCTTACGCTAACTTGACCGCAACAGCGTTACACGTTTCTACCGTGTGTAAGTAGTGTTCGAGCCTTGAAAGCCTTTTTGCAGTGAAGTAATTCGTGTTTGATTTTTTTTTTTAGAAAAAGGAACCAATCTAATTGCATGTTGTGTTGTAGAACAGAAGGCAGACTATATAAGACTTTGACCTTGAGACGTTGGCTTGTATGGGGAGGGGCTGTGTCTGCTCTTCCATGTTGATAAGCAGCATTGCAAATTGTTGGAAAGTGAAGGGTGTTGTCCTACTTTGAAGGGTGCTCTTGTACCGTACTCCCCTTCTCTCCTTCCAACTTTTCCAACTTTTTGTTTTTCTTGTGGCGCGTTGCCTAGTATATATCTTGAAGGATGCTTTACAACTAACACCAGATAGATTCAAGCAGGAAAATCAAGTGGCAGTTTTGATACTGATAAGGTGCCACTTTCAGATGGTGCTTATTTTCCCTATAATGTTCCTCTATATGTGAAAGAAATCCCATATAATTAGAAATATAGAATAACAGAGGAAAGTTTCTGCACAGCCCACTCATTGTCCTCTTCTTCTACTACTACCCTCTTCCTCCTCTTTATTCTTCTCCTTTCCCTTCTGCTCCTCAACTTCCTCCTCCACCTCAACTTCTTCTTCCTTTTACTTTTCCTCCTCCTCCTCCTTTGGTGTAAAGGAGCATTAAAACACAAGTCCTCCAGCTGTAATCCCAAAAGACCATTCTACCAGCCAAAAGACCCAATCCATTCTATCACCTCCGTAATGTTGCATTTGACATTCATAGTTTGTGTTTGGATTTGTTTTCAAATTTGACCATAGAAATATATAATTGGGGATGAAAGTGTAAAGAAGGAACTTTGACTCTACCAAGAAAACTGAACTTTGGAAAACTTTCTTATTGCAGATCTCAGATTTGCCAAGTTTGGTCTGAGGCCAAATTAATACATGGTCTTGGGTGCATCTTGTATATGGAAATCAACAGACTTTTCGAAGGAATAGGTGCAGTAAGGCCACCCAGAAATTTAATTACTTATGAGATATATTTCTGTCTTCACTGCCAATTTTCTTTCTCAAATTAAAGGGCCCCAGAAAACAGAGAGGCGGTTTTGTGTGCAGCCGGCATTGCTCATTTGTGTCTTTAGGTGCTATCTCCTTAATAGTCTTGGGAATCAAGAAATGTATAGTTCAGATCCTGAAATGAAGGGAGGACAGATGATACATCTCTTTCTCTTGTCTTGAAGGGTGCATGTCGAGGGGTAGTTTTATCTAACATCTCACATACACTAACTTGGCTTGTTTGGGCTCTGGGCTGCAAGGCTGTGTACTCTTTCTGCAGGATTGTTTAGTCTCGAATACAAAGAGAGACAGGTAAATAGACATTCCTCAGTGACGAACAAATGTCAAGACTGCATTAAACTTGTCCACATACTGTGTTGTTATTGGCAGATAACTTAAGGATGAACAACTTGAATATAAGTTACATAAGACTTGAAGTGCAACTTTGGTGGCATTGTCAAAATTCAATAATAACAGGGTTCCATGTGTGTTTCTGAACCCTATAAGCAAAGTTCTTCTTTCTAAGCACTCCCAAATGGCAAACTATCTAGCATTTGCAATGGTGATTCCAAATATCACTGTGAATGTCTTCTTCTGGTTGATAAATTTCCATTTTGGAAGACAGATTTTCCCCCTGGTTTCCTTTGACTTTCTGATTCTTAAGGACACTTCTCTTTGACCATGTACATCCAGTAGTGCTTTACTAAACACATAAGGAGCTCAGTTTTAATACTGACACTTTTAAAGCAGTCATCCATATAATGACTATTGCACCGAGGACATGTGGAACTGGAAAGCAAAAACATGCCAAATAGTCAATCTGATATAAAACAGTTTAGAACTTGGATAACTGTACTCTGAATTACATTGTTTGTCTTGGATTGTCTTTGCTTGTTATTAGTCCCTCCTGAGTCCCCTTCGAGGTGAGAAGGGTGGGGTATAAATATAAATATAGTAAATAAATAAATATTATTTGAATTTAAGCATAGTATTCTTGAGTAGTTGTTACTGTGTGTTGTTGTACTACAAGTTTTCCCTCTACTTTGAAGCATTAATGAGTAATTTTTTTCCAAATAGGCCATTCACTGAAGAAATAGGAATCACATGTGGTCTGGCTTTCTCTGAGATGCACAATGTATATCAATTCTCGAGGATGATGTTTTAGGTGATTCATCACTTATTGTAAAGGTTTGGGGAAAATAGGGTTTTTGTCCCAAAGCCATTGTTTTCTGGAAAATATAAAAATAGAACTTTTTAAAAAGGGGTTTTGGAATATTTTCTTTTGGTATGATGTATAAAATGTTTAAGACAAGGTATTTATCCCCCCCCCCCTCCCAATTAATGGGAAGAATTTTCTGGAATATACTGTGTGATAGCTTGTCATTTCACTTCCTGGTCCTGGTAATATTTTTTCTAATGGGAATGAATGCTTTACAAGTGCTTGACACTATGGAAGACTAGAGGAGACAAAATAAGTTTCTCTGTTTTACTAATATTTGTTTTCCTCTTTTGGAAATGTTCCCTGCAGTTCAAGATATTGTAGTTCTGTTTTTAATACACACAAAAAAGCACATTCAAAAAGAAAATTCAGTTTTTCACTCTTGTCTTTCTGAACATCATTTTATCATAATTTTATGCCAAAAAATTGTACAGTTATATCATATTATGCATAAGATACATTTTATGTTCCTGACGTAATAATTTTCAGATTACTGTAGTATTACAGTGTTTAAAAAATGTTCCTCTCAAAAGCTGAAGTGGGAAAAAAACCCTTTTCACCTATGAATACAGAATTTCTGGAATAGTGTTCCTTATTTTTTTAAGTGTCAGTACTTTGCTTTTTGACAGGATAGATCTGAAGTCAAGTAAGCTACAAAATTGCAGAAAAAAACTACATGTTTGCATAAAATAAATCAGTGATGTTAGAATTAAGGTGTTTCACCTTGCCTAATATTATGTATTAGTTTTGGATGAGTGGGGAGCTGCTATTGTTATTGTTGATTTGGTTGTGTTGTTGTTGGAGAAGACCTGCAGCTGCATAAAGTCTACAATCCAGGCATCGATGCCACCTTTGTGGGTCCTTGACTTTTTTTACAAACCTTTATGTTGGGAATTCTAGATAATTTGATCCAGGCAGTCATTAAATATCACTAAATAGATTGGAGGGACTTGGAAGTTTGCCTTGAAGCAACAACTTAGCAACTTTTAAGACTCGTTTAGTCCAAAAATGTGTGCCCGGTCTTTTGTCTTTTAACAGACAGGTAGAGGTGTACAATATACAAGGGTTAGAAGGGAATTTGTGTGCCAGAGATAGACGTTCACAGCAGTGTATTGTGGAAGTCTTACATGGTTGGAATCACTGGGTTGATGTATGTTTTCTGGGCTGTATGGCTATGTTCCAGAAGTTTTCTCTCCTGACGTTTCACCTGCATCTATGGCAGGCATCCTCAGAGGTTTTGAGGTCTATTTTCTCAGGTCCTCACAACCTCTGAGGATACCTGCCATAGATGTAGGTGAAACGCCAGGAGAGAAGGCTTCTGGAACATGGCCATACAGCCCAGAAAAGACACAATAACTCAGTTCACAGCGCAGACAAGGGTCCTAAAATGCTACCTATCCATGTGAGTATTAAGGTAGACCTCTTGATGCCAGGGTTAGTTTTAGTGCATTTACAAAGGCAACTGAGGCCCGTGCCACTACAAGTTAAGAGTTTCCCTTGAATGAAGCTAATTACCCGCAGGGTACATGTTGGCCACTCTTTAAAATTCTTATAAAAACAAAGAAATTAATTACCCAGTATAAAAATGGGCCGTATGTCTACTGGCAAACATTCAATTAACTTTTTAGTGCTTGCTACTTAATGTTGTGTTTGACTACCCAACCATTGAAAACGACTTTCCTTTGAAACAGAGCTGGAGTGGAACAGCAGTATTGCTTTGCAGTTGAGTTTTGATGGCCTGTTGCTATTGGTCATCAACATTTTTTCCCAGGATCTTTCAGTCAGTTAGTTATATTTTACTCACAGTTCTGGAGGTGCTGTTTATTTCTGGAAATATTTTGTAGAGAATAGTGTCTTGTTTAGCATTTTTGTTAATGGTGTGCCTGAGCCTTTCATTCCCTCCTCCTCCTCCTCCGCCTCCTCCTCTTTTGTATAAGCACCTACTAGATTAAACTCAATCAACTATTGAAGCCCAAACTTTGCCAGAACATAATACTTTTAATTCTTATCCCTGACAGACTGCAAGTATGGGAGACCACTTGAGCTGATTTGAATCTATTCTGATAAGCTTTGTCTTCACCTTTTAATTTGTAATATATGCAGATCATGTTTTCCTTGCCGGTCTTGTTTTATAATTGCATAGCTAAAAATACTCCAAATGGTGGCTTATGAAAAGAAGAAATTTAACTACAGGCCTTTACCAATCTATTTGGTATTAATATGCACTTGTATTAATCTGATACGTAGCAGATTGGAATCCAAACAGAACCCTTGGTAGGAGACAGCAAGGCAATTGCTTGTACATTGATCCGAGCTCCTTGGAACATTAAGAGTAATATGAATAGGAGCCAGTGTGGTGTAGCAGCTATGCTTACACTGGGTTCAAATCCCTGCTTTGCTCTCCTCATTTTCCCTCATTTTACCACTCTCAAGATGGTTTACAAGAGGAAAATGAGAGTAGAGTGTGACCACAAGTGCAGCAGTAAATAATAAAAATGTATGAAACAAATAAAGAGGAACTCCCTGAGCTGAGACAGTGCAACTCAAAAATGAGAAGTAGATAAAGAACCAATTGTTACATGAGTCAAGAATTGTTCTCCTGCTGCCAATAACCAATGTTAGAGCAGTCTTTCTCAACCTGGGGATTCGGACCCGTGAGGGTGTCGCAAGAAGGTTTCAGAGGGGTCATCAAAGACCATCAAAAAACACATATTTCTGATGATTTTAGGAACCCTTTTGGCAGAGAAGGCTGAAAATCTCTGCCTCTCCTTCTCTTTCTTTTTATGTTGTTGAACTACAACTCCCAGAATTCAAAAACAGCTCCCCCACAAGCCCACCAGTATTCAATGTTGGCCATGTAGGTAGTGTGCCAAGTTTGGTGCAGATCCATTGTGGGCTGAGTTCAGAGTGCTCTTTGATGGTAGGTTAACTATAAATCCCAGCAATTACAACTCCCAAATGTCAAGGTCTATTTCCCTCAAACTCAACTAATGTTCAAATCTGGACATATTGAGTATTCATGCCAAATTTGGTCCAGATCCATCATTATTTGAGTCCAGTGTTCTCTGGATGTAGGTGAACTACAACTCCAAAACTCAAGATCAATGCCCACCAAACCCTTCCAGTATTTTCTGTTGGTCATGGGCGTTTTGTGTGCCAAATTTTGTTTAATTTCATTGTTGATGGAGTTGAGAATTCTCTTTGAGTGTAGGTGAACTATAAATCCTAGCAACTACAACAACAAAATGACAAAATCAGTCCTCCCCAACTCCACCAGTATTCAAATTTTGTGCCAAATTTGGGCCAGTGAATGAAAATACATTCTGCATATCAGATATTTTCATTATGATTCCTAACAATATCAAAACTGCAGTTATGAAGTAGAAATGAAAATAATTTTATGGTTTGTTGACCACAACATGAGAAACTGTATTAAGGGGTCACAGCATTAGGAAGGTTGAAAAACACTGTGTTAGAGCGTGGCGTGTAGGAGGGAGTTCTCTTAAATCAGTTACTTTTGAGAAGTTATAGCAAGAAAACTAAGACATTGGAAAAAATATTTGCTTCTTATCTTCCCATAGACCTGTGCTGTAATTTTCTCGTTGGCCTTGGAGAAGTCTGGGGCAAATATGTCTGTGGGCAAATCCATAAGTGGTCTGGCAGAGCACTATAACATGCTTTGCATGTGAGGCATGTTACAGCAGTTATTAATGCTAACTATTAATTAACTTATATAATTTTCTCTACCAATTAGCACTTGGCTTTTTTATGTAAAAATAGTAAACATGCCCTAATTGAAAAAGCAGTCTGGAACAATAGTTATGAGCTGGTCTCATAATATGCTTATATGTGCAGAACCCTTAATTGCTTTACACGGAGAGGCAAAAAGATACCATCAATGAACGAATGACTTCTAAAAGCCAGGTATATAAATACAAAGAGTTTTAATAAACATGCTACTTTTGGCATGTAGTCAGAATTTCTTTGAATATGTTTGGCATCATATATTTTCATAGGGCAAAATATAAAATAGCAACTATTCTTTTCAACAGCCAGATTATATCTGAGCTTCTTGAGAATAGCTGCCTTAGAATTTTTTTGTACTCATACACAATAAAAACAAAATGATAAAAAGATTACCGTATATACTCAAGTATAAACCGACCCAAATATAAGTCAAGGTACCTAATTTTACCACAAAAAACTGGGAAAACATATTGACTCAAGTATAAGCCAAGGGTGAGAAATGCAGCCGCTAATGGTAAATTTCAAAATATAAATAGATACCAAGAAAATTAGATTAATTGAGGCATGAGTAGGTTAAATGTTTTTGACTCTTTACATAAAACTGTAATTTAAGATAAGAATGTCCAACTCTGAGTAAACCATTATTTCAACCTTCTTCAATGTAAATGTGCTTACGTAGCCTTCCAATAATAATAGAGTGAAATAATAAATAACCTTGAGTTGAATATAAGCCCAGAGGGGCTTTTTCAGCCTTTTCAACCTTATCAGCTCGGCCTATACTCAAGTATATATGATAATCTTTTAAAAATGAATATTTCAAAAGTTTGTTGGATGCTTTTGAAGTTCTTTTTTAATAAAAAAAAATCACCAAACACCTAGAATTCTTTAAATCTGGACTAGCAATTGCGTGGCCTTCCAGAGGTTGGCCAATATTTCCCTGCAGTTCAGCAACAGAACATGAAGAGAACCACACAGTTCCTACATCTGTTTTAAGAGAGGTTCCCTATTGCATTCTCCTTTTTGGAAAAAAAAATAATCCTGTGGACGAATGCATTGTCCCAGCAACATTCCTACTGTCTCGTTATGTATGAAATTACTGTATGCAACAGTAAGTAGACTCTGAACAGAGTCACTGCAGTGAAATCTGTGGAGTAACTCTCAACTTTATATTAGGACACAGCCTTCATATCCAAAGCTCTGTAGAATCTGTCTCAGATAAGTCCTTTCAATTTTGCACCCAGAGTCGATCTCTCGTGAAACTTGAAAATTCTCCAGGGCACTAACTAACTTACTGCCATGGGGAGAAAAAGTCAGTTGGTTTCACCCTTTAAACTTATGGGTGCACTGAAATTATTTGACCACTATTCTTTCTTATGTCTGGTTTTCTCTGTAACTTTAAAGCAGGGATACAGCCCTCCAAGGTCATTTACCCGGCCCTTGCTCAGGGTCAACCTAAGTCTGAAATGACTTGAAAGCACATAACAACAACAACAATCCTATCTCATCAGCCAAAACCAGGCCCACACTTCCCATTGAAATACTAATAAGTTTATATTCCTTAAAATTGTTTTTCATTTTAATTATTGTATTGTTTTTAAAGTGGTTTTTTTGCACTACAAATAAGATATGTGCAGTGTGCCTAGGAATTCATGTTTTTCAAATTATAGTCAGCCCTCCAACAGTTTGAGGGACTGTGACCTGGCCCTCTGTTTAAAAGGTTTGAGGACCCCTGCCTTAATGCTTCACGATCTTGGTTTTTTTGAAAATACAACCATATAACCTCTAACGTAAAGGGTAAAGGTTTCCCCTGACATGAAGTCTAGTTGTGTCCGACTCTGGGGTGGTGGTGCTCCTCTCCATTTCTAAGCTGAAGAGCTGGTATTGTCCATAGACACCTCCAAGGTAATGTGGCCAGTATGACTGCATGGAGTGCTGTTACCTTCCTGCAGAAGCAGTACCTATTGATCTACTCACATTTACATGTTTTTGAACTGCTAGGTTGGCAGAAGCTGACCCTAACAGCGGGAGCTTACCCAGCTCTCCAGATTTGCAAGTTCAGCAACTCAGTGGTTTAACCCGGTGTGCAACCAGGTTTAACCTCTAAAATGTCGAAATAGAACAAAAGTTCTTCATTTCCTGTTAAGACTCTCTAGTTGTGAAATTGATAATTGTGCTTGACCAAGAATCACCTTGAAATGCAGCAGTTGTATATAAATCAATGTTGCATAACACCACGTCTAGAAAGGGCATATAAATACCATATTTCTTTTATTCAAAGACACCATCAGTTGTAAGGCACACATTAATTTCAGTGCCACCAACAGGAAAAAAACAACACACACACACACACACACAGAGCATCTGTGATTCTAGGATGCTCCCGGGTTTTAGATGTGTTTATAGTGAAAAACTCCTAGAATGGGAGAAAAACAGTACTAAGTCAAATTTTATACAATGTGAATGAAAAAGGTTTGGAAGCCTCTGGAATTATGTCAGTCTGTCTGAAATAATAAACTGAAATATACAAGTCTTATGAAATATATGTAGTGGTCATTTGTCAAGACATTGTGGTTTCCCTAAGAAGGTATACCAAAGCAAAAGGGTATTCAGAGATCCCAAATTTGGGGAAGCTTACTTTTCTAATGAAGCCCCGGATGGCACAATGGGTTAAACCCTTGTGCTGGCAGGGCTGAAGACCAACAGGTTGGAGGTTTGAATCTGCGGCGAGCACAGATGAGCTCCTTCTGTCAGCTCCAGCTCCCCATGTGGGGACATGAGAAAATTCTTCCACAAGGATGGTAAAACATCATACGGGATTGTGGCGCAGCTGGCTGAGTGTCAGCTGCATTAAGATCACTCTGACCAAAAGGTCATGAGTTCGAAGCCAGCCCGGGCTGGAGTGGGTGTCCAGCCATTGTGTAGCCCGTTGTCGACCTTTGCAACCCGAAAGACAGTTGCATCTGTCAAGTAGGAAAATAAGGCACCACCTTGTGTGGGAGGCTAAATTTAACTAATTTATGAGGCCATAAAGAAAGAAGACTCCGGGGAATGTGGAATGCGGAAGAACTTCATCGGTGTCGTTGATGGACGATGAAAAGCAGCAGCTCCCCTGGCGGCCAAAAAAAAAGTTAAATAGCCTTTGTCTGTTAAATGTTGTTTATCAAAATGGCATTGAATGTTTGCCATATATGTGTTTACTGTAATCCGCCCTGAGTCCCCTGCGGGGTGAGAAGGGCGAATATAAGAACTGTAAATAAATAAATAAATAAATAATACTTGCTGCACTAAGTGGATTCATCAAAAACATCCGGGTGTCCCCTGAGCAACGTCCTTGCAGATGTCTAATTCTTTCACACCAGAAGCAACTTGCAGTTTCTCAAATCACTTCTGACACAGAAAAGAAATTGTTCTAATTATTCAATTTAACTTCTTGCACTACATTTTTTGCCAGTAACTTATTATTTAATACCCCCCCCTCTCTCTCTCTCTATATATATATATATAATTTTTCATTCTCTTTACAGTATTTATATTCTTATGAATTATATTTCATTTATAGCTCTAGTATTACTTAATATCATTGCAGTTGTATGCTATAAAGCATTATTTTGGTGGAACTGATCATTCATACTTGGCTATGAAATCAACTTCACAGTTAAACTGTTGGTTTACAGTTTCTTGTCTTGTAAAACGATTCAGACTGCATTATGTTATATCCAAAATACTGCCCGTGCATCATTTTTCACATGCAGACTTGACTGTGATGCTGGTCAAATACCTCTGCATTTTAAAAAATAAAATAAAATATTGCGGAATCACAATGCATAGCTGCTGTGTGTGTATGTACATTGGGGCGACTGCGTTGCAAAGCAGCAGGAGTTCTCCTGGAAACAGGGCAAATCATCAGAGTCACAACAGTGGAGAATGCAAAGGTTGGTCTGTGGAATACAAATAAAGTATTGAGCATGAGGTTCTGCCTCATGGAGCTGGCGCTTTTGGAAATGTGGCGATAAATGCACTGATAAATCCAAGGGAATGAATGCTGCCGTGAAAGCCCTGATGAAGGCTAGAAAGTGTCCAGTAAGTAGGAATTGCATCGCTTGGTCAGGCACAATGAAATTAAATAGAATTTGCTTTAGTGAAATTGCATCAAGGTTGATTAAAGAGGCTCCTTGGGGAAAGTTGTGATCGCTTTTCTCTGAATCCACTTAAGTAAGTGAATCCCCAGTTTGCTCTGCCGGTGGCTTTTCCGTCCCTTTCTCCTCTCTGCTCATTTCCATGTCTTTCTTTTCTCCTCCCCATTACTCTTCTCCTTTTGTTTCTGTGAGGCTTCTCTTATTCCCATTGGCCCGGGTAACTTCTTTTAGACTTAATTCGACTTCCTTTTTATTCAGCAAGAGACGCTGAAGAGATAGAATGAACCCACTTAGTGCGGCAAGTACGAATTAGGCAATGCACTTTTCCAAAACCCTTTGAGAAGATCTAGACTCTGCTAGAGCCTTTAGGAGTAAAATACAGAATATGTCAAGTAACCCTCATTAAGCCAGTGGAGAGGTATATTTTCAGGAACAAAGTCTTTTTTAAAACATACAGAGGGTTTGTAGCTGCTTAGTAAATTTCTTTTTTAACCTGTTTTTGGGGTGGGGTGGGGAGAGGAAGAGTTTTTTTTTTCATGTCAGGAGCAACTTGAGAAACTGCAAGTCACTTCTGGTGTGAGAGAATTGGCCATCTGCAAGGACGTTGCGCAGGGGATGCCTAGATGTTTTACCATCCCGTGGGAGGTTTCTCTCATGTTCCCACATGAGAAGCTGGAGCTGACAGACGGGAGCTTACCCCGCTCCCCGGATTTGAACCACGGACCTTTTGGTCAGCAGTCCTGCCGGCACGGAAAAGCCACCGGCAGAGCGAACTGGGGATTCACTCTTCCCATTGCGCCACTGGGAAGAGTTGAATCCAACCAAATCATTGAAGAAGAAAGCAATATATCAAACTAAAAGGAAAGCCTCATCATTTAATTGACATATCAGTGTTAAGTGGGCTACTTCTCTTTCAGTATGCATTGGGGTTTGTCTTTGGCTTATAGAGAATCAAGGTATTAACCTCAGGCTTAAGGATAATCTTAAACTATGGTTTAAACTGTATGCAATAACATTTAACGTTAATTTAGAAGTATTGTTCTTAGAGCCAAAGTAGAGATCCTCTGTGTTCTGTTGGCATGCTTGCTTGGCTGAACAATGGATCCCAAGAATTTTCTACTTCATATTTTTGTCCACTGGACTGAGATCTGCATATATTACTATGTTATTTCTATGTTTGATTGCTTTCTATAAAGCAATCAGATGTATGGATTTTTTTCACAGATGTTTGCAGTGTGTACAATATAAACTAAGACCATGAATAATGTCCACTGTTGACGGGACTTTTTTTGGCTGTTTCTAGAATAAGTATGTTCATGAATCCAGCCTTTTCCTAGAGGCGTTAATATTTTCTCTGTCTAGGAATGCTATTTATCAGATTTTACTTCATTATGGGTAGATAGACACTGCTGTGGAAGCTACGGTCCTGAATTTGCAAGACCTGAACATTTAATAGCAGGGGGTCTTGGAGGTCTGTTATTATAAGCCAAAGTTGACTTGATAGCAGTTAGTAACAACAACAACAACAACAACACAGTTTTGTACACATAGGGGATTAAATTTACTTCTGTGTAATTTTTTAAAAAAATCAGTGTCCTGCATTTTGTTGTTTTTTGCCATAAAGTTTACTTCCTACTTATGGTGACCCTTTCAATGAGAGACCTGTAAGAGCATCAGTCATCAACGGGACTTCTCAGATCCATGACTCAAGGCCGTGGCTTATTTCATTAAATCAGTGGTTCCCAACCTTTTTTTGACCAGGGATCACTCTCCAACATTAGTACCAAAAGGGTTACGAATTAGTTTTTGGTCAACTTTAGATTCGAATTGGTTATTTGGGGTGCTGATTCAGAAAACTGCATTGGATAGACCACATCAGCTTTAGTGTCTGATACAGAACATATGCCATTCAGTAGTCGCCATCTGCTCGCCCACAGAAAACTATAAGAGAGTTTCATGAGACCAGTTACTCTCGTTGCAAGGGTGTAGTAACAGTGAGGCCGCAGATCATATTTTAGTTCTTGCGGACCACTGGTGGTCCACAGACCACAGTTTGGGAACCACTTCATTAAATAATGTAACTACAACAGGGTCTTCCTCTTTTCTTACAAACATAATTGCCTTTTGTAATGAACCATATTTTCTTATTATATGTCCAAGATATGACAGTCTCAGTTTACCCATCTTCACTTCTAACATGAACTCAAACTTGATTTGTTCTCAACACATTTTCTGTTAGCTGTCCAATTTAGACAATGCATAAAATATAATTAACGGTTAAAAGTTTTCTGTTCTAGCAAACTTTGAGTTCAAAAGTGAAACCATCCAGGAAGGAGAAATGAAGAGATTGTGATTATAGTACATTTGATAGAAAACTGTGTCCAAGTAGGAGATGCATATTGACTCATCGAGCAAAGGCACCTTTAGTTGTTGTGTAACACACTAAAGTATAACACACTCACTCAGCAGAGCTGATTTGGCAATAAGTGTAGAATAAAGAAAAGTGTTTCATTATCCAGTGCAATAATAGTCTGGGAAACGCCTTGTTGCAGTATGTCATGGCAAACCATTAATTTATATTAGTTTTAAAAGAGGATTTGTCTAGCTAATACAGGATGGATCAATCAGTGTGTGTTCACTATAGTTCTGAATTTAGAGAAAGGATATTTCCAAGTACAAGATACTTGCAGCTCTTATTATGAAAGCAGTACTTTTGCCCAGGTTCTGAACTTTATTGGGACATTTAGATGCCAGGCCCTTGGAAACATCATGCTGTAGGGTGCTAGGTGCTTCTGTGATCTAATTCATCACAGTAGTTCCTCAGTTCTGAACAAATGTAATTGAGAGCAAAATTTTGGTTAAGAACCAATTGTCAGCACACTTGATCAAACAGAATAACTTTGATGCCCTCTGTATGATTCACAGTAGGACACATTTTGTCCATTCTTAGGATGCATGAGATCTCAGTTTGAGGCATATAAACAGTTCTGTTTTTGTCCTGATTTAGCCGGAGCACCATTTTCTGCACATCCCTTTGGCCCATTCCCCTTACATATTCCCTGTTAGCGGTTGTCGAATGAACTAATTATTTTCACAGCTTGAAATGTATTAGAGCTCTCCTTGAAAACTGTTTATTTTATGGGTACACTTTGATGTCATGACCTAAGCTCCAGCTCAGCCCTCCTTTGCTCTCCTCCAATTAAGGACACAGAGGCGAAGCATAATAAAGAGGGCACATGGGATGCGGAAACGATAGAAGGTGGGTGGAGTCGTGTAGATGTTGTAGCTGCGGTTCTCTGCATCTCCAAATTTCTCATTCTGGCCACATCATGCTGTGAATCTGCTTGAGTTTCTAAGGGCAAAAGAGACAGGGCCGGTGAGCAGTTATTCTCCATAGTAGGCTGTATTTGTTGAACACACAGGTAGATGTTAATGCTCTCCTAACAAGATTATCTTCCATGCCATGCCTGTGCAAGTTTCCAATTTGTAAAGGGGCAGGTTGAAGGACAAACTGTACAGAATGAACTCACATACCATGAAAGCCAGCATGCATACAGCTCAATCCTAGAAGTGTTTTTATTTCCTGTCTTCCAAATATTAGTTGGATATATAATATACCAGTATATGCATTGCACAGTTCTGAGTTTCCAGCTTTGAAGTTTAGTGACATGAATATTGTTGCTAAGTTGTAAATCATCATCATTTTGGCCAATTGTCTCCACATTTTTCTGAGAAGAAAGACAAAGTGAAAACAAAGACTGGGGACATAGGCTAGAATATTTCCTTAATGAAGCAGACACAGTTATCAGATGGTATTTTTAGTCTGGCTGGTTCTTCTGTAGTTTACGTATTCATCTCTTTATTTGATTTATTTATATTGCCTCTTTTCACCAATTAGTTCAAGAAGGCATATATAGCTCTCTTTTTCTCCACCTGCATCTTCAAACTGTGCTGTGAAGCAGGTGAAGCCAAGGAAGAGAAATTTATTTATTTATTTATTTGCGACATTTATATGCTACCCTTCTTACCCCAAAGGACTACCCTTAGTTAACCCATTGATTTTCCTGGCCCCCAAATATTAATCTAACACTGGAACTGTTGATGTTGTTGTGTGCCTTCAAGTTGTTTCCAGCTTACGATGAATCCTAAGGTGAGCCCATCATGGGTTTTTCTTGACAAGATTTGTCCAGAGAAGGTTTGTTGTGGTCTTGTGGCTTGCCCAAGGTCATGCAGTGGGTTTCCAGTCAGGTTGGGATTCAGACCCTGGCCTCGCCAAATCCTTGCCCAATAATAAAAACACTACACCAAACTGGCTCTTGTAAACATTGTACCACCTCAAATAATTTCCTTACCAGATCGAATCTCTTCTGTCCATGAGCCAGACTGATGAAGGCAAGTAGTGTGGGAACATCCTTTACAGCATGGATGCAGAAGCCCATGTGCCCTTGCATCCCATTAATAAGATGGAACTAGACATAGTGAGTGGGCAGATATATTGGTCATAGGAACCAGAAAGCTCGCATTCTCATATTTGGGTGGTGGAAGATTTCTTTTTCTCTGATTCTGTTGATAGACCAGTGAGGTATAGACTGTTTTTGGCTGTTCTCTCCCCCTCCCCATCACCAAATGATGTCTTATAATTTCTCTTGGCGCTGAACAATAATTTTGCATGTACCAAGGTGTATAAATCCAGATCTTTGCCCAGAGGCAACCAGTGAATACAACTAGACCTCAACCTACTGAAATCAATCCCAGCTGTGTTTGTTTCAGTGTGTGATCTTGTATATATGAGAACATTCAGACCCCAATCGGTACCTTCATTTTACTCTCTCACTTCATGTTCAAATAAACTGCAGCTTTAAGAATGGGGTAATCAATCACCGTTTGTTCCCTTTTCTTAAATCTGAGGAAATCCAAAGTAAAAACTGATACTAATATAACTTTATGGTTGAGAATTAAATGCACACACAAGACAGGAAATTAAGTTTCATAGCTGTTGTTCCTTTGGCTGCCTGGCACAGAGAACGCTTTAAAGGGAAATTCTGTTCTGTGATCATATTATGGCTTCTGACCTTGATAGTTTGTTCCAGGTCTACAGTAGAGGCACTGATGTCAATGGAGTAAAATTGCTGGTGCGAAAGAAAGCAGCATGTCATAGATTTAATGGGGAAGTGTTTTCTTTTGGAATGATAGAATACCTGCATCATTTTTTTGCATGTGCTGATGCATCCGTATTATGTGCATCATTCTTTGCTGCTCATTCCCCCAATTATTGTGGGTTTTTTAAAAACCTGGATTTAATGAATTATTTAGGCCAAACTCCTTAATCCTGCCTAGTCTACTTCTACCCATGGAAGATATCCAGGATTTCCATTTCAAGTAGCTATGCATGGGAAATATTGGATAGATGCCTATGTGACGCTTGCGACTATATACTTACTTGATTTTTTTACAAATATATTGATTGCTTCTCATAAGGAATAATTATGTGTAATACAGATAATTCGGACTCTGGGATGGAGAGGATGTCCTCCTGTTCTCACTCTACAATCTCCCATCCATTTGTCTCATTTTAGCCTTACAAGCTTGTATGACAAATGTACCCTTTTTCATTTTTGCACCCCCTCTCTTTCATGGATGCTCACCCAATGGCTGAACACCAAATAGATCCCAGAACAAAAGGTCTCTCTTCATAAAATCCAGACCTTTACCTCATTCTGAGAAAGAGATGGTGCTCACATGGTTAGGATACAACTACAGGATCATAGAATCATAGAATCCTAGAGTTGGAAGAGACCTCATGGGCCATCCAGTCCAGCCCCCTGCCAAGAAGCAGAAATATTGCATTCAAATCACCCTGACAGATGGCCATCCAGCCTCTGTTTAAAAGCTTCCAAAGAAGGAGCCTCCACCACACTCTGGGGCAGAGAGTTCCATTGCTGAACAACTCTCACAGTCAAGAAGTTCTTCCTCATGTTCAGATGGAATCTCCTCTCTTGTAGTTTGAAGCCATTGTTTCGCGTCCTAGTCTCCAGGGAAGCAGAAAACAAGCTTGCTCCCTCCTTCCTGTGGCTTCCTCTCACATATTTATACATGGCTATCATATCTCCTCTCAGCCTTCTCTTCTTCAGGCTAAACATGCCCAGCTCCTTAAGCCGCTCCTCATAGGGCTTGTTCTCCAGACCCTTGATCATTTTAGTCGCCCTCCTCTGGACACATTTCAGCTTGTCAATATCTCTCTTGAATTGTGGTGCCCAGAATTGGACACAATATTCCAGGTGTGGTCTAACCAAGCAGAATAGAGGGGTAGCATTTCCCTTTAGATTGTAGGTTGGCATTGAAGATATGCTCAGATTTATGGTGTTTGCTTCCAGACTCCAAAACACCTTTGTGTCTCATTGAGGACATTTATGTATCTGAATGAAGAGAAAACATTAATTTGTGTGTGAGCAGGACAGTAATAGATTATCTCTGTATTCTTGCAACCATCTCTAAAATCTAAGGGATATCCCATTCTTTTCTCACAACCCTTCAAGCAATGATTTGCTAGTCATGCAGGAATTTCTCAGTGTATATAATGGTTGTATGTGTGTATGCCTTCAGGTAGTTTGTTGACACGGCGACTCGTTAATTTTATAGGGTTTTAAAAGGCAAGCATAATCCAAAGTAAATTATAGAAGCCCCTTTCCTTGGTAATTCTTCAAATTTGAAGGTGGTGCTCTTCTTGAAAGAACTATAAGCCTTTTTTTTTAGTATGGTTTGATATGGGGCGACCATAGCTTATCAGATGTGAGTTAATATTAATTTCATTAGTTATTTTGTGTTTATTATTTTGTGTGTCACTTAATTTCTAACTGCCATTAGTTTCTTGCTTTCGGTCCATGGGAAGATCTGGGGCAGAAACAGAACTAAGTAACTAAATATTGCAAAGAAAAATAAAGTTTCCTCTTTTTGTATAAAGTTTCCTTTAAATGGAGGATCCGTGTCTAAAGGAGGCCATAATGCAAATTAAACGGTGATAGTAGACAGTGATGGTTTGCATTACCGCAATAGCTTTGCAGGTTCATTTCCGTTGTATATCTTACTTGAGTTATGCAAACGTGCAGGGGGAGTTCTGCAGTTTTTTCTGTATACTTTTTGAAAGGCTTTTGTTTCTAAAGATGTAGAGCAAAAAACCCGACATTTCCACACAAAAGGAAGAAATGTTTATTTTAAGAACACCCAAGTACCCTGTTATGATATAGCTTGTTGGATTCCAGATTGCCACAGCTTCTTCACACTGAAGATGAATGGGGATTTTAAAAGGATTCATTTCATAAGGAGATATCCAGCCTTAAAAATCAGTTTGCCTGCTCAAAAAAGTTATGCTGTGCATTCTTTTGAGCACTATGTTTTTCTTGAAGTGTACTGTGGTTAGATTTTTCTTAAAAATTACATTTTCTTGTGCATATTTATACTTCCATACTAAATGTGTGAAAGTATATGTTAAGTCTTAATTGATTAAGGTAACTTGTTAATTGCTTAAAGCAACTTCTCTGATAGTAACACATGGAAAACAGGAGAGAAACAAGAAATGGGGCTCTTGCTTCAGTGTTGGCAAGAAGGCACTTGGTGTTAGTCGGATTAGAGATCAATATTCTAAGGAAGTGGATCTCAATGTTTCTAATGCCACAACCCCTTAATAACATTCCTCATGTTGCAGTGATCCCCAACCATAAAACTATTTTCGTTGTGACTTCATAAATGTAATTTTGCTGCTGTTACGAATCATAATGTAAATATCTGATATGCAGGATGTGTTTTCATTTACTGGACCAAATTTGGCACAAATATCCAATACACCGAAATTTGAATACTGGTGGGGTTGGGGAAAATAGATCTTGACATTTGGGAGTTGTAGTTGCTGGGATTTATAGTTCACCTACAATAAAGAGCATTCTGAACCCCACCAATGGTAGAATTGAGTCAAACTTCCCACACAGAATCTCCATGACGAACAGAAAATACTGTGTTTTCTGATGGATTTTAACAACCCCTCTGACACCCCTTCGTGACTCCCCCTCCCAAGGGTCCTGACACCCAGATTGAGAAACACTGCTGGTAAGAAGAGTTTCCAGTTAATTACAAAACGATTGTTTAACTTCCAAAAAAATGCTCAGAGAGATAAAGAAATTACGTATTTTAGTTTGTCATTGACAAGTATGTACGGATAGTTAGGAATAAATAGGTTATGACGTGCTACAAACAGATATCTCCAGAGTTTTTCTTGCTGATTGGAATATATGGATCTGCTCCTCATTCAAGAAGAATATATGCAGCATGTCTTCAGTTTCCATGGGGTAGGGCTTGGTTCCCGGATCCCACACTAATACAAACAACTTGAATATTGAAGTTGCTTATGTGTAACATGGCATAAGGGCAACAGCAGAGTAAGTAGCAAACCCCTGCCTCCAGACGTACATTCCTAACTGTCCTAATTTTGCTTAAGTGAATTTTAATGTATGAGTTTAAGGGCTACAGGAACCTTTTATTTCAAAAGCAGCAAGAGTACTGTCTCTTTGCAGAATTAAAAGACACAGGAGAATTGTTATTCCCTTTGTGCATGTTTTCAGGTTTCCCAGAAGCTTCTACTCTGTCCATTCTTTGAGGCAGAATACAAGGACTAAACACTTTTTCACCCTTCATTCCCATAGGACTTCTGCCCTGTTCTTCTGAAATTTTACTTTCTTGCATTAGAAACATTTGTTCCATTGTCCGAAACTTCCTCAGGACAACCAGCTGATTTTGTCATTAGCCACCAGTTACATACTGGTGAATCAAAACATATTGTGGGAGGGACATCAAAGCTAAGGGTGTATGAAAAACACAAATGGAGGTTTCATTTTCATTGAGTCGCCTATGGGCTGAGAAAGGCGGTATACAAATACAGTAAATAAATAAATAAATACAGTATATTCTGGCGTATAAGACTACTTTTTAACCCAAGAAAATCTTCTCAAAAGTCAGGGGTCGTCTTATACGCGGGTGTAGTCTTATGCATGGGAGTTGTCTTAACTCTATATTTTAACTGGAAAAGTTGGGGGTCGTCTTATACGCCCAGTCGTCTTATATGCCGGAATATACGGTAGTTTTTCCTTCCAGAGAACAATCTATTTCTTGGTTAATGTTCTCTCTTTGTTGAAGGTGATGGAAGCAAAGTTTGCTTCCCTGACACCTTGAAGGACTTACTTTTCCTGGACAGATCTGTCAAAGTTGCATTGCACTGTAGCGAGAGCTCCAAGCATAGTCTTGCAAAACCTTTTTTTTTGGGGGGGGGGGCCTGAAATTTATATTCTAAATGCTAGCCCCAACAACTGATTGCTAAATCTTAGATCAGCATTTGCACTTAACTGGGTCTACTCTACATGGGATTAGCAGTTGGTTTTAGACTGCAATTTCTAGAATCTCCTTTCCCTTAACAACATGACTGTTAAATTCTGGGAGTTGTCGTCTGAAAATCAAAACATTTTTCAAGCTTCCTAGGAAAGGACCAACTGTATTTTAAGCAATTGCAGGGATCATCTCAAATTTTCAGTCATCATGATAGTGATGGGCTCTTCATAGTGATGAGCTCTTCTCATTTTTCGACATGGTCCCTGACTGTAACGATTGTATTTACATTGACATATCCTTTCAAAGGATATGTCAATGTAAATGCAACCGGTACAGTCACTGACATATCCTTTTGAAGGGTTAAACCACTGAGCTGCTGAACTTGCTGACCAAAAGGTTGGCGGTTCAAATCCGAGGAAGCGGGGTGAGCTCCTGCTGTTAGACCCAGATTCTGCCAATGTAGCAGTTTGAAAACATGCAAATGTGAGTAGATCAATAGGTACTGCTTCTGCAGGAAGGTAGCGGTACTCCATGCAGTCATGCTGACCACATGACCTAGGAGATGTCTATGGACAATGCTGTCTCTTTGACGTAGAAATGGAGATGAGCACCACCCTCCAGAGTCGGACACGACTAGACTTAATGTCAAGGGAAACCTTTACCTTTTTATCCTTTCAAAGCCCATACTTTTGCCCCCAACACCAGCCCTCAATTTATAAATGAGTTCAGTCTTTATATGGTAATCACAGAAGAGTTAGATTTGGCAACTATATTATAGCCATCTGTATTTATTTTGTTGGTTAATTCTAATGTTTTAATGTTTTTTTTGAGGAATATAGGCAGTTTTGTTCCATGCCTGTTTTGTGGCTGAACCAATTCTAGCTTTTTCTAGGAACTTTCTATTTCCCACATTTATTGCAGCATAACCTCCAGATTTTGACAGACATGCAAATATGTGCAGTACTTTTTATGTACTGCACATAAAAAGTACATAGTACATAAAACACATGTATTATTAAGGTTTTTAAAGCAAGGCTTTGACAGTATATTAAACTGTTGATTTTACGGTGTCATCTTTTTAGCCTATTTGAGAACAGGTATGCATCCATTTTGGCATCACAGAGTTTGCCTTTTCCTTCTCCTCTTGCCAATGATAAACATCGTTTATGGAACAGATCAAATGTTTTGAATGTGGGATAATTAGTTCCTGGTTTTTGAACTTCCATTCATTGATCATTGAAGTTTTCAAAATGTTTTTCATTTTTAAAAAGATGGCTGGATATAAAGTTCTTCTCTAAGCAGGTTTTGTTTCGATAAGGTGACATCATTTTTAATTAAATTGGGTTACACGAGGTTACTTTCAGCTGTAAATGTGCAGAATTGGAAACATATATGAGAGATGTGTTAATGATGAAGTTCTGCAGTTACTCTTAGTCTGGCGCTAGTAGAGATCTTGGGTTTTAGATTACCGTAATTTTGTAAGGGGCGCTAGAGTCTGTTCTCGCTTTGTTTCTTACAATGGGGAGAAAATCTTTTTTTAACAACCATTTTAAGATACACAGGATTTCTTTTACCTTTACCTCCTTTAACGGTTTCCCCCTCAGATAATATTTATTAAATTTCAAGGTGGTATTTGTTTGCTTTGGGTCGCTCTATGCCATTTAATCCAAAAAAGCTCTCAAACCTACAGACTGTAATGCTACACGTGGGCATGAAAGAGCAGATGGCAGTCAGCTGGGGTTGCTGAAACCAATGCCAGTCTCCCACTTACAGTACATTTCGGAAGGAAACATTGGCACTCCAGAGTGATTTGAAGCATCCATCGCACGCACACAACACACACACAGAGTGTTCTTTCCTGCAGTATAGGATTCCTATTCCTATGTGAGCTCATATACTGGTTGCTTTCTTCTCCAATGAGTATTGTGTTTGTCTATGTGTGTATTTATTGTTCACAACTGAATATAATGGCACAGTTTCAAAGTGGCATGTCTTATTTTAAAGCCAGTCAGCTTCAGTCCTGTTTTTTTTTTTAATGACTATTGTCAATGTATTACGACTTACCCAGAGCTTTCCAGACATTGCATATTGGTGACACACTTTTTAGACATGCATCCTTTCATGGCACAGTAATTTAGTTTTACTAGCAGACTGGGGGCTAAACCAACTCCTTATAAAAGATAGGGACACAAAGGAAGGCCCAGAAACAGATTTTGATCAATTTTTAAAGTGGAAATTAGAAAAGGAGAAAGGCCTGATGGGGTTCATATACAAGAAATTAGTTGGAAATCAATATAATTTGAAACCAACATTGGGAGAGATATGGAAAGACAACCTAAATAACAATGATTCAGACAATGAACACTATATCAATTTAATCAACAATATCAAGTCCATAAGGATTAGAGAAACACAAAGGAAATGCTGACTAAATGGTACAGAACTGCAATTAAACTAGTGCACATAACTAAATCAACCACAAAATTGTGTTGGCACGAATGTGGAAAAATTGGCTCCTATATACATATGTGATGGGAATGCGACAGAGTACAAGAATATTATAATAAGTTAAAGAAGGAAATTAAATAATTAATAGGACATAAATTGGTCTTGAATAAAAAAGAATTTTTCACCCAGAAATTAGACAAGAACGAAAACATCAACGTTTGGGGGGAAATTATAAAATACATAATAGTTGCCGCCCAAGCAACTGTGGCCTTGGGGTGGAAAGACCATAGAAAGTGGGAAGTTAAAAAATGGTACGATTACCTGACAGACTATATGGTCCACGACCACATCTTTGAAAGAAGAGCCAAATATACATCATGCTGAATCAAGAAGAATTGGGTTCACAAATGGGAAAGATTGATAGATAAAGTCGAAGGAAAGGAAAGATGTAAAGAACTGAACCATTCTCTTTCCAAGATTATTCAATACTGTACTCTTCCCAGAGGATGGGGAGAGGGGTGTAAAATCAATAGACACAAGTGGGAGATAAAGGTGGAATAGGTAAGGATAAGAACTTTAAGGAAATAATATTTGGTATGTATTCTGAAATGGTGATGGACTGTGATATTATTCTACCTGTGTCGGCAATAAAAACATACATTTCTAAAAAAGATACGGCCACATAGATAAATTGTAATAGTGAAATATATGGGGGCACGGTGTATCTCATGAAAACCTTTCATTTATCTATTTCAAAAATATATTATTTGTAGGAGCCCCCGGTGGCACAGTGGGTTAAACTGCTGAGCTGCTGAACTTGCTGATTGAAAGGTCGGCGGTTTTAATCTGGGGAACCGAGAGCTGTCAGCCCCAGCTTCTGCCAACCTAGCAGTTCGAAAGCATGCAAATTTGAGTAGAACAATAGGTACTGTTTCAGCAGGAAGGTAACGGCGCTCCATGCAGTCATGCCAGCCACATGACCTTGGACAGAGCCGGCTCTTTGGTTTAGAAATGGAGATGAGCACCACCCCCCAGAGTCAGATATGATTGGACTTAATGTCAAGGGAAAACCTTTACCTTTTATGATTTGTAAGTTAATAATATACATTTCCAAGATGTTTGGGTTTTCTCATTACATTTGCGCGACACACTAACATGCCACGACACAGAGTTTGGAAAACTCTGATTTCACCACTTGAAAAACTTTGAGTGGTGTGTTTCTTCTCCTGTATCTTTTATATAAAAATGACAGAGAGGTTCGGAAATGGTTTTAGAGACAAGCACTTCCATATTTTTAAAGGCATTTCATAAATGATACCTTTCACATTTCTATTTGCACATCTCCCTGCCTCTACCAAGCCTTGCTCCTCATGAAGGTTATAGTGATGTGCTCAGAGCAGAGATCTTACCCGTTCCCCCCTTAACATTTGCAAAGCGCTCAAAGTGTCTGATTACTGATTGGTTGATATCCTCAGTTTTAGCCTCCAAGATTAAGCTTTCTCTTAGCAAAACAATTAAAGCAAAATATCTGGAATTTGATCCTTGCTGTATTACAGTAGAGCACTTTTAATAAAACTTTTGCCACTTGTTTTCTAAAGCCAGGCTCCCTTAACAAGGTGATTCTGTACTTGACTCCTCAAAAGTAAGTGTTACTGCATGCAGTAGTGAATATAGTACTGCCAATTGAAGGCTTGGGTACAGAATGGCAGCCTATGTTATTTCTGAGAGGCAAACCTTTGGTGGAGATGCTACTTTAATTTCTGTTTTTTGAATTAAGTGTGCAACTCACTCCACAGTGTCTGACTTTGTAAAGAAAATCCACGGTGTACTTCATCATGCTAGAGAATGAATCCACTTTAAATCTGGTTTCTGCTTCTTGCAGAATTCTGGGTTTTGTCGTTTAGTGAGGCTGTTAAAGGCTCCTCCCTAAATTACAAACTCCAGAATTCTGCAGTAGGCAGCAACTGGATTTAAAGTGGATTGCCATTTCTTTGCTTGTCGTTTTCCTGCTTCTTTGACCCTAAACTTATTTAAAGGATAGCATGGTTTCTTTTTCCATATCACAACAGCCACTGTTATAAAACAGTTTAAATTGCTTTTCCTCAAGCCGTTCTAATCTTTTGAAGCTTGCTTAATATCAAGTTGTATTAACATTAAGTCAACTCCTCAGGCTTTCTCCTCCTTTTTCTAAACTGACTGGTGTCGATGTGTTATAATTATTAAGCCCTCCGAATGACTTGGAGTTATGTGTTTCTTCTAGCCAGTGTTTAGAAATTATGGTTTGCCAGCTGCTTAGATTATAGAGGACCTTTAAAACGTTTCAGACAGGTTGTGTTTTTCACTTGGTTTTCGGTACTTTCAGCAATTAGATGAACGGTGGGCTGCCTCTCTCTCATCCTGCAGACCTGGCTTTTATTGCTCTCGTTTATCAGTTGCAAGATGTAAAGTTGCCGTCTTGGCTGCCTGACCCAATAAAACCAGCCTGTATTGATCCTTGCGCGGGACATAATGAACCGGCAAATAATCTTCGCCCATCTTCCTCGCGTTCATCAAAGCCATTTTTAAGGCACAAAGTCTGAATATGTACAATCTAAAAGCCTTATCTTGCTTACTTGATATACATTCTCAGTTTTAAAGTCAGGGACCCGATAAAATCATAGCTAATTGTGTGAGATAGCACCTTTTTATTTTCATTGCGGTTTTTAGAATGGCAAGTTACAGTGACTGCGGCTTAAAAGCTCTCTTGATGTAACACACACCAAACTTTCTGGATGTGAAGTTTACATTTTTTTTTTGCCGCTTATAACATGTTGTTTTTTTTAATTCCTCAAGTACCGTATCCTCAAGTACCAAATAGAAGAAATTTACTTTTCATTCATATGTCAGGTTAATGATTTTCTTTTTAATTTCTCCCCCTCTTTTGGAGGAGACGACGGCTGCCGATTTTTGCGAAAGCCTTAAAAGTTAGCTGACCTTTCAGCTGAACCCAACTTTAATGTAAACAGTTTCTTGAGATGGTTCGAAGCTGGGCCAGCAAATCTGGAGGATATTAGTGCTGCTGTGTTGGAGGGAAGTTGGAATCCCCAGGTAATTCTCAGGAGCTTTTTTCCAGGCCTGCGCCGTTGTAGACATTGCTTTCTTGTCCGTTTTCTAGGGTTCATTGGTAATGCTCTGTGTGTCTTTTGGAAATGTAATTAGTAAAATACATAATTAATTTTACTTTGAAGTTTGAAACACACACACACACGCACACCCTTTTTGGTGCAGCTCTGATAAACTCCCTACAGTGAAGTTTGAGGCCAGTGCTGTTTTCTTGATTTGAATTCTCAAAAATAACATCATTTTTTCTGTAGAGCATTTTAACATAGAAATTGCTACGTGGCCTGTATCTTTCTTGTTCTCAAAAAATTGCTTGGTGGTCGCTCTAATTGTTCATTTCCATCAAGGCAACTTTGACTTACGGTGATGTTACGAGGGAGAGACTTCCATTAGATTACTATTTTTTCTGTTTTATTGCAAACTTAGAATTAAATTCATATTGTACCTCCTTAGAGAGTCCGCTCAATGAAATTAATGTGACTGTTCAGTGTGCATTCTATTGTTTTAGTTGGGGTCTATTCTGGGTAGGAACAATATGGCATTTAGATATGGAATTCCATCTTATATATGTACTAGCTGTACCCGCCACACGTTGTTGTGGCCAGCCTTCCCTCCCTCTTCCTCTCCTTTCTTTCTCCCCTTCCTTCCCTCCCTCCCTCCTTCCTTCCCTCTTTTTCTTTCCCTTCTTCTTTCTTCCTTCTCTACCTGTTTCTTTTCTCGCTTCCTTTGCTCTTTAGTTCCATCCTTCCTTTCTCTTTCCTTTCTTCCCTCTCTCTTTCACTCCTTCTCTCCTTCCTTCCCTAGTACAGTGGGTGCATGGTATTAATTGGGATTTGGTTCTAGGACCCACTGTATATATCAGTGTTTCTCAGCCTGGAGGTCGGGACCCCTGGGGGGATTGCTAGGGGATGTCACAGAGGGGCCACCAAAGCTCATTAGAAAACACAGGGTTCTGTGTAGGAAGTTTGGCCCAGTTCTGTCATTGGTGGTCTTCAGAATGCTCTTAATTGTAGGTGAACTATAAATCCCAGCAACTACAACTCCCAAATGTCAAAGTCTATTTTCCCCAAACTCCACCAGTGTTCACATTTAGGCATATTGAGTGTCCATGCCAAGTTTGGTCCAGATCCATCATTGTTTGAGTCCACAGTTCTCTCTGGATGTAGGTGAACTACAACTCCAAAACTCAAGGTCAATGCCCACCAAACACTTCTAGTATTTTCTCTTCGCCATGGGAGTTCTGTGTGCCAAGATTGGTTCAATTCCATCTTTAGGATGGAGTTCAGAAGGCTCTTTGATTGTAGGTGAACTATAAATTCCAGCAACTACAACTCACAAATGACAACATCAATCCTACCCAACCCCACCAGTTTTTAAATTTGGGCGTATTGGGTATTTTGTGCCAAATTTGGTCCAGTGAATGAAAATACGTCCTACATATCAGATATTTACATAACGATTGATAACAGTAACAAAATTACAGTTGTGAAGTAGCAACGGAAATAATGTTATGGTTGGGGGGTCACCACAACATGAGGAACTGTATTAAGGGGTTGCGGCCTTAGGAAGGATGAGAACCACTGGTATATATGAAAATTCATAGATACTCAAGTTGTACTATATATACATTGGTGGAATAAAATGGAATATGAAATGGCAAAAAAACACAAACAAGTGCTGAATAGAACCTTAGGATGTGAAACATCTGCATAGTACTAAGTGCATGACAAAATCAAAGTTTGCTTTTTGCCATATCAACCCCCCTTCCCCCCAAATATTTTCAACCTCCGATTGGTTGAATCTGTGGGTGCAAATCCCATGGATATGGAGGGCCAAGTGTACGAGTGGTTGCAGAAGAATTCCTCTCATAAAATATTTTTCTGCAGCAGAAAAGGAATGTTTTCTGTAAAGAAGGTGAAGTAAAATGCCCCAGATGCTTATTTGTTGCAATTTCAAAGACATTTTTGCCTTTTTAAACAGGAGACTAATAGGAATAAACAGCATATTTGTTTCAGACACTGTAGTGAAGTTCCATCAAGGATAAATTGTATTTGAAAGGCAAACTTGTCAAGCAATTAATATATACGGCGCGATTGTTTTAGATATTCCAGAGCCGTAGGGAAGTTTTTAACATAACTGCTTAGTTGGCACTGTTTTTGCAAGGATAATTTCATAAGCCTTTTTTCACCCTGCAAAGGCAACACTCAGCAGTTGCTCTGACATGATTAACCAGGACATGATATTTAGGTCTCGTTGGATGCTAGCTGAGCCTCCCGTGCGCTTAAGACTTGTTACTGTTGAGAATAACAGGCTTCTGGCTGATCTGGTGTGAGGCAGGTGGTCTTCATGGCCGGCGAGCCTCCGTCACCATGGAGTGAGTTGATTACCCAGAAACACATGCTCTGCTTTGCATTACAGAGGACTGCGAAAGAATAATTTTCATATTGCACACCAGAAAAGGGTAAACGTGGGTTGCTAACTGAGCCAAGGCACCAAAATTCAGTTTCCCAGCTACATTTTGGATTTCAGGAGAACCAGCGTCACCTCATCTGTTTGGGTAGCTGACATATATCTCTTGTTTGTTTGGCTTTGTGTACTTTAATAAAACGCACGCCAAATGCGTCTGATCATGTTGGTTGGACTGTTGATGAACAATTAACACGAGGTCCCTGCTTGTGTTGAGCATCTATGCAAATGGACCGAAACAAAAGTTTTCCAGACCTGTTCTACAAACTGGGTTGTGAAATCTCCTTTGACAGGTGCAGGGTAGAGGAAGGTTTCTTAGTCTTGAGGCTTTGAAATGGTGCAAGATATGGAAGTGTGTTTTGTTATTTGTTAAGCGTCTTGGTCATGTGAAAGGAACATGAAGATGAAGAAAGTGTTTCCCAACCAGGATTCTAGCTGCTGATTGGTGCACCTTCTGCAGTTTTCAGATTGTCTTCAAAGGCAACCCTACATGCAACAAGTTGGGAATCATAAGAACACGCAGCACTGCAACGAGGTTTGCAAAAGCTAGCCTCCAAAGCTGGTGCAAAGCACTTTAAGCCAGATAGGCCACTTGAGCCACTGTGACATTGATGGATTCAGAAAAATGCTACGCTGAGAAAGCCTCTTCTACATTCCAACCTAAACACCTTTTATAATAATTCACTATCATCGCCTCAGTTGTTAGCCTTCAAGTAGTCATTTTCTGTAGCCAGGCGCTTCGACAGTGTGGTCATAGCCTTACCTGTCTCAAAGGAAAAAGGAAAAAAACGAGGAAAAAAACCATATAGTTCCTAAATGAGTTCACCCAGCAGTTTCATGCAGATCTTGAACACTATGGAAAAAAGATGGAACCATTTTTTTTAAATCAAGCAATGCCATGACATAGAACCAAAAACATTTAGCACCACCATCTCAAAGCAATCAGAGTCTGAATAGGACATTTTCTGTTAGACCCTCTTGAAAGCAAAAATCTATGGGTGCTAAAGTTTCTTTTTAAATAACAACAACTTTATTTTTATACCTGCCACCATCTCCCTGAAGGGACTCTGGGCAGCTGGTTGGGAAATGGGACCAGACCCAGAATGTACAACAAAATTCACCAGCAAAAATGCAGTTAAAAACATAATAACAGTCCAATTATAACACAATCAAAAAAAGCAAAGTGTAAAAGCAATGTTAAAGCTATATCAAACCAAACTTAACAATCCGTAACCAGAAATATGCTAGGCATGATCAGACTAGAGAGGGCTGGGCATGGACATGTGCAAAAAGCAAATTGTAGGTCCCGGGCGGGGGGTAAAGTGCTGAGTACACCCTTAAAACTTAATAAGCCCATAAAGTCAGCCCTTTGGATGCAAGGATTCTGCATCTATGGATTCCACCATCCACAGCTTGAAAATATGTATATTTTAAACAATTCCAAACAGCAAACCTTGATTTTGCTATTTATATAAGGGACACCATTTTACTGTGCTATCGTGTATAATGGGACTTCAGCATCTACAGATTTTGGTATCCACGCAGAGTCCTGAAACCAAACCCCAGCAGCTATCAAGCACTCACTGTCCTATCAAAGTCCTTTTATTGAGTCAAAAATTACCTTTCCAGAAGCTACGAGTATGTTAACTCTTCTTTAGGGAGATCTGTGCATTGCTTAGTAATATCCTTAATCATGCTCTCCTACCAGTTTACCAGGATCTGAACTAACTTGCATGTAATCTCCTGGATCTCCTTAAATCCCTTTTGAAAATTGGCATTATGTTGATCATTTTCCAGTCCTGTGGCACACTGAAGGACAGATTACACGTGTTATTTAGAAAATCAGTAATTTCACATTTGATTTGAAAAGAGCTTTTGAATTGATGCCACCTGTATTCAGTGAGTTGTTTGTTTTTAGTTTGTTGGTAAGGTCTAAAACTGTACCAGTCCTGGTTCCTAAGCCATTGCCTCTTGGTCCCTAGAAAGGCTCCAGGAAAGACGAAAATGGTGGCAGCCTGTAGACCAGTGGTTCTCATCCTGTGGGTCCCCAGATGTTTTGGCCTACAACTCCCAGAAATCCCAGCCAGTTTACCAGCTGTTAGGATTTCTGGGAGTTGAAGGCCAAAACATCTGGGGACCCACAGGTTGAGAACCACTGATGTAGACACTAATTTAATCCTGGTCCCTGGCCCATTGGAGATAAAATTAATTGCTGGTCCCCCCACATCACATTTCATGAAAAGCACTTCGTAGAGCAGTTCCTTCTTAACCTATCTTGGGTGGAGGCTGGTATGTTTTTTCTCCCCAATATGCCATATTTGTGACTAGTGATTGATGGTTTGTAGATTGTATCCACGATGGACCACGATTTTGAATAGTGGTGCTTTAGAACTTCATCCTTTGCCAGCAGTGGGACAAGAGCAGAACCTGTTCTACTGTTTATTGCATATTTTGACTGCCTCAGGCTTTCTATTGAATGGAATATTCCTATTTTCAAATCCAGACTGTAAATGATTTGGCTCTCTATGACTTCACAGAAGTTTCAATTTTAATTGTATATGCTCATGTCAAAGGTGTTCTATTTTAGCTAGCTTCTTGGGAATAATTCTTTCCCAGCTTTTTTCCCCTGCCTTTCTCATATTTCCTACTTCAGAACTTTTAGTTACATTTAGGACTTGTTTTCTGTATTATGCTCGTGAATATCCTCGCATTTCCTTGTGTGCAAGGTGTTTTTGATTCTGTTCACTTTTTCAGAGTTTATTTAAAAATGTTTTTAACTCTGCAAATGGAGGTAAAGTGGTGGCTTTCTTACCTTTAAAACATTAACTATAAAAATAGTATAGTTTTTGTTTATCAGCAAAGGAGGTGTCTTTTTAAAAACAACTCGTTTCATGGCAGGATTTTGAAATGGAGCTCCCTCCCTCCAAGTCAGCAGAACAGACATTCATTTCTGTTCTAAACATAATGGGACTTGAGTGATGATAAAATTGTTGTTTAACCCAAATATCCCTGACTCCAACTCAAATACGCCAAATGAATTGGGCAGGTAGAGAAAAAAAAGAATAGTTTTGAATCGATATACAAACATTGCTTTCTGTAAGGCAGGCTATTGTATTGTCATAAATGGGAAGAATATATTGAATTTATGCACACATGATTGACTTTTCATACTGCGGGCTCAGGTTAAACATCTTGAATGTGGAATATGAATAGAGCTAACATTTTCATAAGAAGCAATAATGAAAATGAACAGAGTTCCATTTCGACCGATAGCAAAGAACATTTGATACTCCAAGGCATGAAATGTGTTTAGTACTTGGGTTTTGTTCGGCTTGATAGAAGCTAGGAAGTGGGACAGTATGACTACTCTATAAAGGCTTATTCTATAACGGTTGACAGGCTTGAGGACGTCGTTGCTTGCTCACCACAGTCATGCCAGCCGACCACTCTGCATCCCATACAGCGAGTGGCAAATGCATTCCCCAGCTGTGCACTGTCAGGCAGAAGTGGGCCCTTGGCTCCGTTGTTGGAACATGCTGCCTTTTTGTTTACTTTTTTGAGGCTGGCGCCAAGCAAGACAAAACTTTTCTCTATAGCACATTCTTTGACTTCAGGTGAAAATTGGTTAATGTCTTAGAAGAGGATTTAATACTTACAGTTGCTTCTGTCTTGGCCCCCAAATGTAGGAGAAACAAACAAACCAAAAGTAGGGGAAGATTGAACATGGTTGTGTTTTTTAAAAAAGTGTAGGATTCTTCGTCAAAATGAAATATACTGTATATACTCGAGTATAAGCCTAGTTTTTCAGCTCTTTTTTAGGCTGAAAAAGTCCCCCTCGGCTTATACTCGAGTCAAGGCTATTTATTATTTTATTATGTTATTATCATTATTATTTGAAACACAAAAAGATTAGTACACACATCAAACAAGGTTACTCTGCTGGCTGTTGTATTGGATCACACACCGGACACTCCCCAAATGTGTGCAGATCCCAGTAGGGTGACCTTCTGCAGCTGGCAGATGGTAATTTTGTCAGCACCAGTTGTGTTTAAGTGCAGGCCAAGGTCTTGAGGCACTGCACCCAATTTGCCGATCACCACTGGAACCATCTTGACTGGCTTGTGCCAGAGTCTTTGCAGTTTGATGATGATGATGATGATGATGATTATTATTATTATTATTTTACTTTATTGTTGTTGCTGTTATTACACTCATTACCTTATTATTACTTTTTATTACATTTCTATTATTTTACTCTATTATTGCTAGAAGGATATGTAAACACATTGACATTGAAGAAGGTTAGAATAATGGTTTAATCAGAGCTGGGCAGTCTTATCTTAAATTACAGTTTTATGTAAATATTCAAAAACATTTAGCCTGCTGATGCCTCAATTAATGTAATTTTATGGGTATCTATTTCTATTTTGAAATGTACCAGTAGCTGCTTTATTTCCCACCCTTGGCTTATACTGAGTCAATTTCCCAGTTTTTTGTGGTAAAATTGGTTGCCTCGGCTTATATTCGGGTCGGCTTATACTCGAGTATATATGGCAGTTCTGTTTCTAACATATAGGTGAAACATTGTCAATTCTATACTGAGAATGTTTTGGGTACCTTGTTGTTCTTAGACACTTTAAAAAAAATACAAAATGTGTCCAGGGAGCGGCTAATGTTTCTTCAAATAGAATATACAACCAAGCCTTCTGGTTAATGTGACATAGGGTCCCGATGCTACTCCCAAAAATTGAGCCCTGTATCCTGTTCCCCTCTCTGCAACATCTACTTTAACTTGCTTACTGTATGTCCTGACGATATTATTTATTTTTTTACAACATATCTACCCCACCTTTCTCACCTCGGAGGGGACTCAAGGCGGCTTTACATACAGGCAATGATTCAATGCCTTAAAACACAATGTACATTTAAACAAATATTAAAATAGAATTTAAAAGTACATTAAAAATAATGAAAACATTTAAAACAATACATTCAGAGTTTAACACGTAATCTACGAGTGTAATCCAGGCCGTTCCAATGGTCATTGCACATTGTTCCAAGTCTATCTATTGCACAAGTTCTCTAAAGGCTTGGTCACAAAGCCATGTTTTTACTCTCTTGTGGAAGGTCAGGAGAGAGGTTGATCTAATATCCCTGGGGAAGGAGTCCCACGGCCGAGGGGCCACCACTGAGAAGGCCCTGTCTCTCATCTCTGCTAATCACGCCTGCGAGGGAGGTGGGATCGACTGCAGGGCCTTCCCAGATGATCTTAAAACTCCAGGTGCTTCATAGAGGGAGATGCATTCGGACAGATAAGCTGGGCCAGAACCGTTTAGGGCCTCAACAATAGGTGTATTATTAACAATATGTGTATGTACATTGTCCTTGCTCTGTGCCCTTGATTGGTTCCGGCCCAGCTTACATATCCTAACGTGTCTCCCTCTATGTTTCACCTCGTAGTCTAAGATCTGCTGGGGAGGCCCTGCTCTCGGTCCCACCGGCTTCAAACACGTCTGGTGGGGACAAGGGACAGGGCCTTCTTGGTGGTGACCCCCCGCTTGTGGAATTCACTCCACAGTGATATTAGATTGGCATCCTCCCTCCTTTCCTTCAGGAAAAAACTAAAATCATGGTTATGGAGCCAGGCCTTTGGCTAGTGGGTGTAGCAGCACTTTGAACATGGAACCGGTCTTGATGACTGTTACGATAATATGGAAACAGATATGTGATTATGTGATTGTGTGATGATATAACTAATTGTTACTGTTTTTAACTTTTTATGTATTTGTGTTTTATACTGGTTTTTTGTTATTGCGGCATCGAATTGCTGCCTCGGGGGTTGAGAAGGACGGAGTAAAAATGCTGTAAATAAATCAATAATGACTTCAGAATATGAGGAAGGAGATCATGAAAATAAAGGATAATTATATTCTTGTTCATAGATGTGTAAAAGTCTGCAGATTTCAAATCAGTTCCACCATGATGTATCAGCATCGTGGTTGCATGTAAGCTTTCTGTTTGTTGTCTAGATCATTCTGTATAACTTTAACATTCAAACTATTCAAATTCCCAATAAATGTTACTTGTTGCATCTGATTTTTGCAACAATATATGTGACTGCAAGTGGTATGGTTATTTTGAATCTTTTGATTTGTGACTCCTGTTCCCCTACTCTGCCTCGCTTTTTTTTTTGCTCTAGATTTTGGTGACAACGATCAGGGCTGTGCTAATTATGTTAAATATTTTTGTAGATGGCACATGCTTTCAAACATATGCATCTTTCTGCTTAAGGCATTCTTCGGAGTAGAAAGAGTGTGGCTGGGAGGGAGGTAATGGAAAAAACTATGCACCACATGGTAGAGGTGTTGGCCCAGTCATCCAGATTCTGCGTAGGCACAGAGAAACTTTCACTGAATGAACACCCACCTGAGGAATTCCTCAGAACACTTACTACAAGTCCCTTATAGTGGCCGAACTGCATATGAAAAGGCTCTAGTTTCAGCTGAAAATACATTCTTGATAGCAACCCTGTGCCAATCCACATTCACTTCCTGTAAGGAGAAACGCATTCATGAGGACACAATCAAGCCATGAAACACGGGGCTTGTTGGTCTTCCGGCACCATTTTCCCTCTGGACCTTTTCATCTGCTGGCTGGAAAAGTCAAGCTGGAGCTCCCATATGGATGCTTTAGACAGAATCCCAGGTGTCTTGGATTTGATATTCCTTCTATTAAAAAAACAGAACTAAAGAAGTGAGCAAAATAACTGTCAAGCTGGTTTCTTTAACAATAAGTTCTGCCATTCAGCATTGAAACCGGTGTGAACTTTTTTCCCCAGCAGAACTAATTTTTCTGTGGTTTCCTTTGAAAGACAGCCAGTGCCCCCATAATATACTCTGTGCCCTCTCAGATGAAAGTGCATTCATGTATGTGCCACAGTACCGATGTTTTTCTGATTGTCACAGTGGAAACACAGTGGAGCACTCTGGCTACAATATGCCCTCTTTCACACGAATAAGTCAACTAGCTATTACAGTAACATGAGGTTGTATTAAATTGCAATGATGCTGAAGGCTGGTTCTCATCCTGTGGGTCCCCAGATGTTTTGGCTTTCAATTCCCAGAAATCCTAACAGCTGGTAAACTAACTGGGATTTCTACGAGTTGCAGGCCAAAACACCTGGGGACCAACAGGTTAAGAACCACTGATATAAGCAATCAACTAAGTGATAAACAGCAAATTTTTAGCATCCTGCATGGGTTTTTGGAATATTCTGTGGATTTTTCTATATTACATGTTTAAAAGTCAAAGTGTGTATGTATCTTTGTATATACCACAATTTATATTTATTTATTTATTTACAGTATTTATATTCCGCCCTTCTCACCCCGCAGGGGACTCAGGGCGGATTACAGTGTACACATATATGGCAAACATTCAATGCCAATTTTTGACATACAAACATATACAGACATACACAGAGGCTATTTAACTTTTTCTGGCCGCAAGGGGAGCTGTCGCTTTCATCGTCCATCTGCGACGCTGATGAAGCACTTCCGCATTCCCCGCATGCTTCCCTGCTGGAATGTTTTGCTGGAGTCTTCTTTATGGCCTCATAAATCAGTTAATTTAGCCTCCCCACACTTTTTAAGGTGGTACCTAATTTTCCTACTTGACAGATGCAACTGTCTTTTGGGTTGCAAAGGTCGACAACAGGCTACACACAATTGGTTGGAAACCCACTCCAACCCGGGCTGGCTTCGAACTCATGACCTTTTGGTCAGAGTGATCTTAATGCAGCTGACACTCAGCCAGCTGTGCCACAATCCAAGTGGCTTGATGGCTTGATGGATCTGAACCGAACACGTACATTTCGTGACCCAACAAAAAGTACTGGGTGAGGTTGAGCGGGAAGAGGATTAATAGAAGATGGTGAAAGTTACAGCCCAACCAGACCTTGGGGATGATAATGCAAACCTAGCCAATGCAGGGCACATACACTAGTTATTCAGTAAATGTGTATGTCACTCTCCAGCAGAAATTCTCAAACTGGGTATCAGAAACATAAACCTGATACCATGCACACAGTAAATACTCAACCATCTGTGAAGACATAGTGCAGCAGTTAAAAAAACCCACTAGAGCAAATCAAACCAGCAGTTCAGACTACTTTCAATAGTGTGTTAAAAGTCCTAAGAAAATAAATAGTTCTTTGACACCAGAAAGACATCAGATTTGGCAGCGTGCAAACATCTCTGGAAAGGGAGCTCCACAAGCTGAGAAAGTCTTTTTTGTAGTCACAATTCACCATAATCTTTGCATTCCTGATGCTAAATTCAGACTCTGAGGACCTCACCTCTGAGGATGCTTGCCATAGATGCAGGCGAAACGTCAGAAGAAATGCCTCTAGAACATGGCCATATAGCCCGAAAAACCCCACAAGAACTGAGTGATTTCAGCCATGAAAGCCTTCGACAATTGCTTCTCTAGATCCAAACTATATATGATATTAGTCACATGTTTAAACAAGCCTGCTTAATTTACCTGCTACGTTAGAGACGGGGCTTCACCAACCTTCAGTGCACAGTATACTTTTATCCAGGTTAGAGCTCCCAACCTCTTTATTGTTATTGTTTTTCTATCCTGTCTACTTTCAAGACGGCTGTTTCCATTCTGAATCAGGATCTTATGGCCATTTGGTTTTATCCTTGTCAAAACCGCATAAGCAAAACAATTGAACACGATAATCTCTGTGTTATAATTGGAGTCCTGAAACAATAGAATACTTCTGTTCAAAGTAATTTATTTTTTTTAAATCCCATTAGTATATGACGGTTATAAATTTAGCAACCTTGATTTTTTTTTAAGTCCGGCACCTGTGGAGGTTTCCAATGGCCAAATCAAAGGGAGTATCCCGAAACACATGTAAACTCTCTTCTGAATGGAGTCCATTTATTGCACAGATTTCCATCTCTGGAGTTATTTTGGAACTGGGGTTCATAAGGGTTTCAATTATTTCTTACAGCAGGAAGCACTAGATTATATTCTGTTCAGTTCTCACTTGAAAATAAGACAGTTGTGTATGTGAAAACCTCAATAATAAAGAAAACACACCTTCCTTCAGACTAGATCTGATAAGTGTCTTCTCATAGAGTATGATTGTTAAGCTATTAGAAGACATACTGAAGATTCTCTGCATTAAGACTGAAGTATAATTGTTGTAAATGCTGAAACTTTAGGCTTAAAAAACACCAACAACCTGAAATTGGCCTTGAAGCTTAGTGGGTTTCCAGATTATTGTTCTCAAAATACACTCATTTCAAAAATTGATTAAAACATACAGTTCAACTGCTGCCTACCTGCTAAATTCACATTACTTTAAGGAGTTCCAGCGAAAGAAATCCCCTCTTTTTAAAAATTGTCTGATGAAAAATCCCAAGTGCTTAATCACACATTTGACGTTCATACTTATGGTAATTGACTTTTTAAAAAAAGGACATACTGGTTCTTTGTTTAATATTACATGGATGTCAATATCATAAATACCTTTAGTTGTGCCTCCACTTTGAAACATCGTGTTGGGCCTCATGGAAATGAAGAAATATTTGAGAAACTTGCTCTTTACTGAAGAGCCAGCCTGATGTCGTTGTTTCGGTGTTGAACTAGAACTGCAGGAGACTAGGTTTTGAATCGCCACTTAGCCGTGGAAATCCATGGCATGGCCTTGGACAAGTCTCACCCTCTCAGCTTCTGAACAAAAATTCGAAGAAATTCCTGCACGAAAAGTGGGGGAGGAGGAAGAAAAGATCACACAAACTGACTGCCTTGCCTTGGGTAGATGTCAGGATGTGTCTCTGTTAAAATTATCTCTGTACTGCTTGCAAAAATATTATTTACAGTGCCAAGAAGTTTTCAAATATGGTGTAAAGTTGTGTTGGAGCTGCATGACTGAGGATGGACCTAAAATTTCTCTTTCCTTACAAAGTATAAAATTAGTTCTTTGCTGATCTAAGAATGGCACAACCTGAGCACAGTCAATTGTGGTTTTGAAATGGAAATCCATTGAAAAGGTGGCCAGGGGAGCTTTTGCACAATTAAAACTTGTGCTTTAGTTTCACCCATACCTTGGGAAGCAAGAGTTGGCCACGATGGTCAATGATCTTGTTATATCCTGAATAGACTACTGCACTCTACGTGGGGTTGCTTTTGAAGACTGTTCGGAAGTTTCAAGTGGTCCAACGGGTGGCAGCCAGAATCCTTACTGGAGCTGTGTACAGGTAACATACAACCCCCCTGTTATGTCAGCTCCACTGGCTGCTACGGACCACAATTCAAAGTGCTAGTTTTAGTCTATAAAGCCCTAAACCAGTGGTTCTCAACATGTGGATTCCCAGGTGTTTTGGCTCACAACTCCCAGAAATCCCAACCAGTTTACCAGCTGTTAGGATTCTGGGAGTTGTAGGCTAAAACATCTGGGGACCCACAGGTTGAGAACCACTACCCTAACCAGTTCTGGCTTCTGTCTAAACATATCTCCCTCTTTGAATCATCACAGAGGTTAAGATCTTTTGGGGAGGCCCTTCTCTCAGCCCCACCTCCTTTGCAGGTGTGAATGGTGGGGACAAGTGACAGGGCCTTCTCAATGGTGGCCTCTCAGCTTTGGAACTCCTTCCCCAGGGAAATTAGATCCACACCCTCTCTCTTGGTCTTCAGGAAAAAAGCAAAGACATGGCCTTGGGACCAAGCCTTTGGTTAGTAAAGTAATGCAGTGCAAGAAATGAACAGGGAATATGTGCAATTGACAACTGGAATGACTTCGGATAATGATTTTGAACTATGGGATTTTAATGTTTCTACTAAGATGTTTTAATTCTATGTCTTAATGTCTAAATGTTTTGTTTATGTTTTTTAATGTGGTTTGAATGTATAGTAATATATTATCATTTAGATATTATGGTTAGTTTTCACAAGTATGTTTGGCATTGAATTTTTGCTATTATTACATTGGACACGCTTTGAGTCCTCCCAGGAGTGAGAAAAGCGGCATAGAAATGCAGTAAATCAATAAATAAATGTGTGATGTTGCAAAAGGACAGGAACTGGGTTTTTTCTCCTGTGAGTGGAATGAACATCATTTTTTAAAAAAATCCTTGGAAGTTCATGTCCAAATGGCATGCACTGCTTTATTTCATGTTTCTGATATTTTCTTGTGTACAAAAAGATGTACTTCCTTGACATTCCAAAAATACACATTCACATTTATTTATCATATCAGAAGTGAATTGAGGTACAGTTATAATGTATCACGTTCGGCTAATAAGAGATGTCTAGCTGAACCTCTTATTATTGTGATTCTTATATAAATGTGGTTATTTATTTGGGACAGAAAAAGGAAAGTATGAAAGAGGTTTGTAAGTTAGTAGGTATTAATCGTAGTGCATGGTGTTTTTCCCCCCTCTGCCTGGAATGTAACAAATTGGTAGGCGGGTGTAATTTGGTTTTTAAGTTTGTCTGTTGAATGAGGACCAATTTGTATAGATAATATATTGTGTGTTAAATTGAATGCTCTGCTTTTGTACATTCCATTCCATTACGAAGATGAGACTTCGGATAACTGCCTAGTTTCAGATAATGTGGAATCAAATCCTTTACTGAGCCGTACTGTAGCGAATCAGCACAATGACTATTTTATGTTTTAAGTGGAGATCATGTTTGGAGTGCCTGTAAATGCCTCGTTAGAAAAATCAATTCCAAGCATCCTTTTTCTACCCTCTTTTTTTTTTTTTTTTGGTTCGCTTTATTTGAACTGTTTTCTGACACCTTAATCCACTCTCCCATATATAAGTTTCAGCTCCATTGACTTCAGAGAAATATTCAGACTTGGGTCATTGAAACTTAGTTGGACGATTCTCGTTGCCAGTGACTATAAAAAGTAGGGTGACTAGAGGCTTTTTCCATTGTTAAAATACACACACACACACACACATATTTTAAAATATGTATAGCAAAAATCTAAAACATTTTGAGAAGTTTTCTTAGAAATAAATACACAATGGTTTCTTTCTCATATGTATTTTTCTAGTCTTTGCCCCATACTGTGCAATGCATACTGTCAGCTTCAAAAAGAGAGGAAAATACCATCTTTTGTCCCATCCTGATCATTTGTACACAGGTAATTGGATGAGTGGATATCTGATATCACCATCATCATCAAGCAAACATCACTGTTTTATTCATTTATATCCCTTTCCTGCAATAATTAGACTCAAAACAGCTTGCCACAGCAACAACCCTGGGCAACACACATTTTGCTACCTCAGGTGTTAGTGCTGTTTCTGGGCATATTTGACCTGCTGATTCCAAAACTGGCACTAGTTTTCCCCTATCCGCACAAGGTTTTGAGATACAGACATATGCCAAATACCAGTCTTCATCTGCTCGCCCATAAAACAGTCATGATACCCATATTGAGTTTAGATGTTTTTAAATTTTTGGCTTTATTATATATGTTTATTTTATTTGCCTGTATGTCTGTGTGACATCGAATTGCTGCCAGTTGTAAACTGCTCTGAGTTCCCTTTGGGATGAGAAGGGTGGGGTATAAATATGGTGGATAAATAAATAAACAAACAAACAAATAAACAAACATCTAAGGAACCAGGGCTGATACAATCTATCCAATGCAATTTGCTCTAATCAACTTGTATTGTGTGAGAAAGTAGTGGTAGAAGGGATAAAGGCTAATAGGAGGGGACCTCCTCTGTGTCCCACTAGTAGGAACGATACGAAGTGAGAGGACAAGGACAAAGGTCTTCTTGACTGAGGCGCCCCAATTCTAGACTATCCTCTTCTTGGAAACCCAACTGGCTACAACATTGATTTCTTTATTGGGTCAAGCTAAAGTATGACTTTTTAGTACACCCTTTGGAGGCTCATGAATTTCAAGTCTACACATACATGGTTTTAGGTTTTCTTCCTTCTCCTTTACTTCAATCCAGCCTACTTTATATTCTCCATGTCTCCAGTTGTCCTCTTACTCTTCTGCATTATCTGATCTTCTTATTCCCTCCGATCCCTGCCGTCCGCTATCTGTTCATCGTTTGTTGCTCTTTTTAATGTTACTACCCTTTAAAAATATTTTTGTTTTTAGGCTTTGCATGTTTTATGTTGTTTATGTTGTATGGTGATATAGAATGGGATTGAATAAAAAAAACCTCTTTTTAAAATACAAACTGCTTGGAACAGTTCCTCTCACTGTAACACAGTGAAGTGTATTTAAAAGAAAACAGATAAGATTATAGGGAAGGGAAAAATAGAACCCTGGATCTTTTAAGTATCACAATCCGATAGAATTACTGGCAGTAAACGGAAGGGGTTGCCTACCTTCTGGAAGATTGAGAATTTTGCATTTGCAAGATGTTGCTTGCCCCTGGACAGAAGGCTGATATTCTGCTTTTTATGTAGTTGGATGTGTACTGAAAATCTTCATTTATTTAGGCACTAAATGTTAGTGTAAGGCCTCTCATGGTGACTTACAGTAAAAATGTAACAAACATTTGTGTATGTGACAACAATAAGATTTTCAGGTACTTGTTAAGCATCACAGGGATAGGCCAGCAAGCATGGTATGGCAAATGTTAGAACTTTATGGATTTTGATAATTCACAAAACATTTTTGGAAGTTTTCTGAATAAATGTAAACAGTAGAGGGATCTTTTGGTGGAAAGTCCAAGTGCTACCCATTAAATATAGAGGGCTTTAAGAAAGTTATCAAGTGGCTTTGGTAAATACCACAAATAACATTCTCCCTTGACACCGGGCCTCATCTGAAAACCTTTCAGCAAATGTCAATATTGCTAGGTTTCTGATACTTTAGTATTTGTTTCTGTACCATTTCCAACCTATGGCACTCCAAAGGCAAATCTATCATGGAGTTTTCCTGGAAATATGTGTTCAGCATATGGACAGAAAATGAGGCAGACTTTGAAATAGTGACTGGACGGAGAGATGGCCCTCCTTAATGTTTTACTATGTCTTAAAGGATACTTAATAAAACATGCACAGCGGAAAACATGAGGAAAGGAGTAGACTTTGGAGACAGAAACTTGGCCAGTTCTGAAGGGCAAGTCAGAGTTTGAACTGTGAGTGGGCGCCTAATAACAGATTTGTGAAAATGAAATGCGTTGAAGTATAGGATTCATTCATGCGACTCAGTTTCAGGAAAGGAAGCATTTTGAAGTTTATCACTTTCTCATTTAATGTCGTTTCCTGGGGAAAGAGATGAGCCGCGGAAACCTCGGGGCTAGAGATCTGGGCTGGATCCTCAGCTGACTTTCGCCAGAGTTTACCCCGTGGACTTCATGGCTCGGTTCCAGAATAAGCAGTCTTGAGGTTTGCCGTCCCCAAATCTGTGCTGGACTGTGTCCAGTAAATGTTTGCATTTCTGGGGAAGGACATATTAGTGATATCAGGGAAAGTAACTGTGCTGTATTTAAACTGGCCAGAATAGGGTGAAAATCTCTGCAGTGGGGAGAAGTGTCAGTTTTCAAGCTGGCCAGAAAATCATATTTCTCTGTTAAACATAATACAAGAGCTCATTGAGCACCAGAACGGACCGTGAGCTGTGAGTCAGTCCACCGGGGAATGAAGTCTCAGTTTAAGAATTCCATCAGATAGCAGAAATTGTGGAAGTCCTCAGGACAGAAGTATTTTGCCGCAGCAGATGAACAAAAAAGTTCCTTTCTCTCGCCCCCTTCTCCCTACTCCCCCCTCCAGTCGGCTCGGCAGCAGCTGCGAGTTCCTTATTGAGGAGTCTCTTCATTTTTTTCTCCTCCACATATATTCCCTATGCTAGTTGCCAAGGTAATTCAGAAAATAAAAAGGAAGCTGTTATTCATATGCATAACCTCAGCCTGGCAAAGAAGACAATGGCTTTCAGATGCCGATACACATTTCAATAGATATGCTGTAAAAGCAAGACCTTTCAAACCAGGGCCTTGCAGTCTACTGAAATTTAAACAGTTTGACATTGGGAATTTAGATGTGTCGAGTGAATGATTTCTGTGCAGCTCTGGCGTTCCTTTAAACAGCTATCGGCCTCTGTGAGGCTTTCTTAAAACATTACATATTTATCAAGTTTATACACCTCTCTTCTGCCTAGAAACTCAAGTCAGCATAACATGGGGATTTCCATTTCACTTTGATCCTCACAACCACCTTGTGAAGTAGGTTAGGCTGAACAAAAGTTATCTGCTAAGGTTACCCAGTGAGCATTTCGACTGACAGGATATTGGAGGCCAGGCCTTATTAGCTCTTGCATGTGGCTTATTTTCTGCATTGGCACATCACTGCTCCGTGTATCTTTGAGCAACATGGAAAAAAGTTCAGTCAAAGCCCCGTGACTTTTTTCCCTTCCCAGCGGCAAAATTGTCAAATCCATCAAACCCGCCGGAAGCCTTCCCAATGTGAAACCTGAAGTCGGCATTACAAGTTTGGACAAAGCCATATTTGAGCCAATGAAGAACTTAATGTTATTTCCCATCCTCAAAAGCTACTTTTCTGATAGATAACATTGGGAAGGATAGTGCCGGAGATAGGGGCTTAGTCAGTGGAGGAGTAAAGATAAGGTAGTATTAAGAACTTCTACAGACTTCTTACCAAAAATCAATTCTATCTTTTATAGTTCTCTGGAGATAATTCTCCCTTCTTTCCACCCTAATCTTCAGAAAGGGGAGAAAGGACAGGAGCAGAATATTACGGCTGTTAAAACTTCCACCAAAGAAGTGCCAAAGTCTGTAGAACACCTTTCTGTGGAAGCACTTCATCTAAGCCCCAGCAACAGGAGGGTGAGCATTTCGGAGTGGGCTATATACCCTTTTACTACCAGAGCAAATGGAAGGAGTCAGTGCATGATTTCCAAAAAAAAGTGTCTATAAAACCAGAGGCAGTGTGCCTTAGGGGGAAATTCTTTAGCTCTCAGATCTGTGCTTTATTTCATGATGTGTAATTTCAGGTTTCTTTTTCATCCTATTTTTGGGATAGAAAGATGACTGTTTATTTCTTATTATTATTATTTAGGGCTTTTATATCCCATCCTTTCTCAACCTCCTCAGAAGGACTCAGCCCAGCTAACAAAGTGTCACTCCATGGCGCCCACATAAAAACATAAATATACAATTAACAGCAATGTAATAATAACAACAATATAAAACAGTATAAACAGTATAAAACCATATAAACAATATAAAAACAATATAAAAACAGACAACAAATAGTCAGTGGTCACCGATTTAAATCATTATCCAAGGGCAGTCCATCAGTTCTAAATAAGTCAACACGTCAGTAGGTCAGCCTATTCTCCAAAGGCCTGATCCCATAGCCAGGATTTTACTTGTTTCCAGAAGGTCAAGAGGGATGCAGCAGATCTAATTTCACTCAGGAGGAAGTTCCATAGCTGGGGGGCCACCACAGAAAAGGCCCTGTCCCTTGTCCCCGCCAGACGTGATTGTGACAATGGGGGGACAATGAGCAGGGTCTCCTCAGATGATCTTAGGGCCCTAGGTGGATCGTATAAACCATGTTGGATAATATGCAGATAGAGGCAAGGAGCAGTAATTTTTTTTCTGTGTCAGGAGCGACTTGAGAAACTGCAAGTCGCTTCTGGTGTAAGAGAATTGGCTGTCTGCAAGGATATTGCCCAGGGGACACCCAGATGTTTTACTATCCTGTGGGAAGCTTCTCTTATGTCCCCTCATGAGAAGTTGGAGCTGACAGACAAGAGCTCACCCCGCTCCCCAGATTTGAACCACTGACCTGTCGGTCAGCAGTCCTGCTGTGCCAATGGAGGCTCCTACACTCAATAAAGCCAGTTTTGAAATGGTGTAGCCTTTTTGTTAACTTTCAAACTACTAAGTTTGTAAAGAACTACATTAACAAAAAGGTGACCACTAACTTGTATATCTAGTTTTAAAGTACTTGATATAAAAAATAAACAGTCTGACTGAAGTATAAATGCATTTCGTGTATTTCAGAGCTTCTACAAATATATTTCGTATAAAAATGCCAAAATAAGACAAGTTACTGTGAATCACCAATTTCAGTGACAAATTGGTTAGTCATCATATTTTTATTTACTGTATAGACTTATCACATTGTGTACATACAGACACAAAGTTCATCTCTAAATCACTCTTGAGCATCTGACACATGGGAGAGAAAACAGCTAAACCAAAGGTCTTACAATCTGATAAATATGGCTGTAACTTCTCAGCTACAGTGGGTCCTAGATATTCATTTGGTTTTACTACACCATTGTATATAATGGGATGTGAGTATCCAGGGATTTTGGTATCTCCAGGGCGATATGGAACCAAACTCAATGGATATTTAAGTTGCAGCTATATAAAATGGCTAAATCAAGGTTTTCTATTAGTATTTTTGTAATATGTGCATATATCATAGAATTATAGAATCCTAGAGTTGGAAGAGACCTCATGGGCCATCCAGTCCAACCCCATTCTGCCAAGAAGCAGGAATATTGTATTCAAATCACCCCTGACAGATGGCCATCCAGCCTCTGTTTAAAAGCTTCCAAAGAAGGAGCCTCCACCATATATATATACACACAATATCTATTTGCATACAGAGCTTTCATTAACCTTATATGATGATACTAGTTAGCGACTGAGTTTACTGCCAGAGCATAAAATCCATGCGTCTAATGTCCATTTTTCAGTTGCTTCCATTTCTAAGCATGTAAAAGCTTATCATTAGAGAATAGACAAGCCCCGGTTTAAAGTTATATCACAGAGCAGAACCAGAGATTTGGGGAAATATTTTAGAGAACTATTAATATATATCCTGCCTTTTTCCTAGAAATGTAACGCAATCTGTCTTTCACTTCAAAACAAATACAATATATCAAAAGACACACAATACAGTTATTCTAGCCATGAAAGCCTTTGACAGCACATTAAATACAATATAGTTTACAATAAATGCAGTCATTTTTGGATTACAGCTCCCAGAATCCCCAAACCTGCAAGGGCTTGGAAATTATGAGAGTTATAATTTTTAAAAAGTTATTGTTCCAAGATCTGATTGGGGTATTCCGAAGCACACAGGATTGCTGCAGAAAGAAGACCCTCTCTCATGGGTTTTCGTTATGAAGGGACTTGAACTGGACAACTTCTAGGATAGCTGCCCAGCAAGTGACGAACACAGTCTGCTTCAGAAAACGGTTAAGATTACGATTTGCTCGTTGAACTTATGTTTCTTTCCTGTCACATCCCAGACCAATCATGTGGGGTGGAGGTCAAGGGGAAGTGGGCAAAGGCATATTGTTGCTAATAGGATTTGATCGAACTGCTGCTTACTGTTTGGCATGTAACTAGATTAATAGGTTGGGTTGTTCTTCAACATGGCAAGCTGCAGCAAAAGGATAATCTCCCCCTACCATCCCCACCCAATTTCGAGCCCTGCTCATCAGCAAATTGTAAAGCGGTGGCAGAGTTTGGCTGAGCATCCTTTGCAGCACACTCTTATCCATTAAAAGGGAAGCTTCCCAAGCAGTGGCTTTAATCCTAACTTGGAAGAAGTTGCCCAGCTACGGCTGAGAAGATTCACTCTTCATTCTAACCGAATCATGAGAATATCCACAGTTCATGCTCCATGCCATAAATCTCTCTTCCCTTCCCCCAACAGCCCTTTAGTAAATCCAAGAAAGATGCAGAAGAAAAAGATTTTTTTTAAACCCAACCCATTTCCCAAACCACCAAATTTGTAGATTAACTGTTGTTCACCTTACAGAAAGGTTCAATAGACAGTTTGTAATGTTTGTAATATTTCACTGTATATTGTGGTTTTGTTGATTCCTAATATAATTTTCCAAGGCACATTAAAGTTATGGACTGGGCTGGGAACCAAAACTCATGTAGGGATTTTTCAGTGCTCTTCTATTGGCAACCTGCCTGAAGGTTTGGGAGGCCTCCAGGCCAGTCTTTTTTGTGTTGGGTGGGATAGTTCTTAGAAGGATAAGTTGGTTACAGCTTGCCTTATGTGCAGAAACATACGTGCTTGAGGCATGAAGATGAGACTTGGAGCCTAAGCAAACTTACTGTTGAAGGTATATATTTACAGCAGATTAGAAGACTTTTAGAGGTCTAGAGGTGAAACAGAAGCTTCCCCCTGTCTTGAACCAGCCTTTTGTTCCGTGGTCTCTTCTTACCATTGCTACTTGGTCATTATACAGATTCCTCAAGAGACAGACAAGGTGACTTGATTTCACCACCCAGCCTTGTTTCAAAGAAAATCCTCCTTGGGTCCTCATAAGCATCTCCAGCCTACTCTGTGGGACTGGCATATTTTCCCTAGTGATCCCTGGCTACAATTGTCTACATTTGTTTGTTCTCTTTCCTAGATACTTGCAGAAACCAACAACCAAAATGTCTTGGGAACTAGTACCACCACTTTTGAATACACTGCTTTAGGAAGCCACAGGGAGGAGGGAGCAAGCTTGTTTTCTGCTTCCTTGGAGACTAGGACGCGGAACACTGGCTTCAAACTACAAGAGAGGAGATTCCATCTGAACATGAGGAAGAACTTCCTGACTGTGAGAGCCGTTCAGCAGTGGAACTCTCTGCCCCGGAGTGTGGTGGAGGCTCCTTCTTTGGAAGCTTTTAAACAGGGGCTGGATGGCTATCTGTCAGGGGTGATTTGAATGCAATATTCCTGCTTCTTGGCAGGGGGTTGGACTGGATGGCCCATGAGGTCTCTTCCAACTCTTCTATGATTCTATGATTCTATATAGTCTCAAGTACCACCAAAACGTGCTTGTCAAAAGTTCCCCTTTTCAAAACCAGATGTAACCTGTGGGAAAATATTCCATTTATCCTAGAGAGCACAATGGTGTCCTTTCATCAAACACAATTTTGAGGTAGAAAGGGCCACGTTGGGGAGAACACTGACATTGGAGAACACTGGAATTTACTTTACACTACTGTGGTGTATCTAGATGAAATAACTAGGTAAAATCTCAAGATCTGAGCTAGGATATGAATACATAAACACCTAGTTCTCTCTCGTATATTTTCAGGTCGTAGCAATACTATGGAAACACCAAACATTTGTTGGTCAACTGTAAAAAAAAGAGTTTTGATAGCCAAACATCTAATCAGCCCTCCTTATCCCTTGATTTAGCCATTCATGACTTGAATTTTTGAAAAAAGTCCAAAAAGTAAACCTTGATTTTGCCATTTTATATAAGGGAAACCATTTTATCATGCCATTGTATATAAATGGACTTTGAGCATCCATGAATATTGGTATCTACATGAGAAACATAATAAATTGTGGCAAGTTCTTGGTGGTATGGGGATACTAAGTCACTTTGTCTCTTGAGGAATCTGTATAATGACCAAGTAGTAATAATAAGAACAGACCACGGAACAAAAGACTGGTTCAAGATTGGGAAAGGAGTACGACAAGGCTGTATACTCTCACCCAACCTATTCAACTTGTATGCAGAACATATGTGACATGCAGGGCTTGATGAATCCAAGGCTGGAGTTAAAATAGCTGGAAGAAACATTAACAACCTTAGATACGCAGATGATACCACTTCAATGGCTGAAAGTGAGGAGGAGCTGAGGAGACTTATAACCAAGGGGAAAGAAGAAAGTGCAAAAGCTGGGTTGCAGCTTTAAAAAAAAACCCAAGATTATGGTAGCCAGACTGATTCATAACTGGCAAATAGAGGGAGGAAATGTGGAGGCAGTGACAGACTTTGTATTTCTAGGTGCGAAGTTTGCTGCAGATGCAGACTGCAGCCAGGAAATCAGAAGATGTTTACTCCTTGGGAGAAGAGCAATGGCCAATCTCTATAAAATAATGAAAAGTAGAGACATCACACTGGCAACGAAGGTCCACATAGTTAAAGCAATGGTATTCCCCGTAGTAACCTTTAGATTCGAGAGCTGGACCGTAAGGAAGGGTGAGCGAAGGAAGATAGATTTTTTTGAACTGTGGTTTTGGAGGAAAATTCAGTGCCTTGGACTGCAAGAAAATCCAACCAGTCCATACTCCAGGAAATAAAGCCCAATTGTTCACTGGAGGGAAGGTTATGAGAGGCAAAGATGAAGTACTTTGGCCACATCATGAGAAAATAGGAAAGCTTGGAGAAGATAATGATGCTGGGGAAAATGGAAGGAAAAAGGAAGAGGGGTCGACCAAGGGCAAGATGGATGGATGTTATCCTTGAAGTGACTGGTTTGACCTTGAAGGAGCTGGGATAGCAATGGCCAACAGGGAGCTCTAGTGTGGGCTGGTCCATCAGGACACAAAGAGTCGGAAGCAACTGAACAAATAAATACCAATGCATGGAGTCCTGGAACCAATCCCCAGAAGATACCAAGGAACCACTGTATTTTTAATCTAGATAATAAAAATCCTGTTAGCTGCTAATCAGTTGAACCAGCAGTAGGTTAGGCCAGGTCATCCTTCTTAAGCTTCTGAAAGTGGGAAACCTTAAACAGACAGCACTTCATTCCAGAGCTTAGCAACATCCCTCTGTTCGTGCAGGAATAGAGTTCGTGCAGGAATAGAGCTGGTGCCAGTGCATTGGCCCCAGTGAAACTCTGGGAGAAGCCAGTAATGTTCTTGGTGGTATGGGGCTTGGCATTGACCATCTTAATCCAAGCGAAAACCCAGGGTTTCTGATCTTCTGAGCTTGGCATTCTCCATCACCTTGAGTTCAAATCATGCAACCCCCTTACTCTTCATTGGGATTCTCAGGTGTTCAGTGTGGCTGATAACTTTGTTAGATGCTCAGGTGCTGATGACGGTGAGCAAGAATATTTTTTCCCATAATATGGCCACTAATACCTATTTTGCATCTCCTCACAAACTCTGCAGGACATTTCCAAAGCTCCCAGAGTTTAAATTTTTGGGGGCAAAGAATAGTATCTAAATTTCTTAAACCAATTCAGCATCTTTTCTTTGAGAAATTATGCATGTTGACACTAATTCATGTTCTAGCATCTTGCAAAGTGGACTGTGGTAATATGCTGTCCATGAAGTTACTCTAGAAAAGGATTTGAAAATTTCATCCAGATATTACCAGGAAATAATTTACATTTCAGAAAAACATTTTGGATTCTTCAATAATAGTAAGAGTTTTGGTTATTAGACTGTACAGAATGGTGATTGATATTTACCTGCCCCCATCCCTATGCAACAAATATGTAATTATTTTTTCAGTCTGGAAGATTTATCTTTGTATATCTCTTGATTGGGGCAATGGATTTCAAGTGACTTTCTCCATAGTTGCTAAGTGATTTGTCACTATTGTTGAGTAAAAGAACATCACGTCTATCACTGAACGTTCTGAAAATGGTGCTGCTATTGAGATTTGGCAATATATATTTCAATTAGTTAATTAATCCAGTCTCGGGCGTCTGCATACTGGGTGGCTTTGCACAAGACCCTTATCTCAATCTTCAGTTCCCCATCTGTACAATGGGGGAAATCACAACTTACCTTGCAGGGATGTGTTGAGGATCAATTAAATAAGGAGATTTTGCCCTCCCAGAGGCTTATGACATGGAGTGGGCTATAAATCTATTTTTTGTTGTTGTTGCAGAGTATAATTTCAAAGCCAGACAGTTGCATGATTAAAACAAAAACTTTAGTTGGCAACCTAGATAACATCTAGGACTGATGATCCCGGAGTTAACAAGCAAACAATAAACTAATGAGAACAGTTCTGGAGGCATGTGGAGGGATAGGCCTGTTCAAGATACGTTGGGGGCCAACAAATGTGATTTATGAGATGACAAGGGAAGACCAAATCAGATAGGCATTTCTTTTTAAAAGGTGCTTTTGAGAATCAATACATACAATGGTGACAGCGATGAAAATAAATCCAGCTTTATTCACTTCAGGGCCAATTCTGCATGGAATAGTTTGGGATACTTTGGCTACGGAAGCTGCATTTGATTGGAAAATGAGATTTTGGCTTCTTGGATTGTTTCCAAGGCATGCCTGTTTGACTACCGAGCCTGCCAAATACTAATATCTGGTTATGCTATTAGTATGGAGCCAACAGCTATAATTTTATTATTATTATTTTGATAAGCTTTATACACCAGAGCCCCTGTGGCGCAGCACATTAAACCATTGAGCAGGGTGAGCTCCTGCTGTTAGCCCCAGCTTCTGCCAACCTAGCAGTTTGAAAACATGCAAATGTGAGTAGATCAGTAGGTACCTCTTCAGCGGGAAGGTAACGCTGCTCCATGCAATCATGCTGGCCACATGACCTTGGAGGTGTCTATGGACAATGCCTGCTCTTTGGCTTAGAAATGGAGATGAGCACCACTCCCCAGAGTCGGACACGACTAGACTTAATGTCAAGGCGAAACCTTTACCTTTAAGCTTTAAGCAATTACGATGCCTGCATCTGGAAATCAGTCCTATAGACAGGTGAGTCTAGTGGCCAGTTAGGAAAATTGGGGGACGGGGGGTTCTACTATCTCATGCAGCTTTTATTGTTGTTATTGTGTTCCAAGTATTGTGGGCCTTCAAGACCCTTTCTTGGGTTTTCTTGGCAGTATTTGCTTGGGGCAAAGGTCATGAAACAGAGTAGGATTTGCCAAGGATCATCCAGCAATGAATGACACCCTGGTCTTCAGAGTCTACACTCAAACTATTACACCATGCTGGCTCTTGTAGTGCTTATATACCATGAAAGTTGTCTAACACAGTCTTCCATATTTACTTGTATGAGAATATTTGTGGCTCAGCTGATTTCTGTGAAGAGTACAATTCCCCAAAGTCCCATTGCTCCCCGACATGCAATGGAGCATGGACAGAGATTGAGCTTTGCTTCTGCCCTATCTGCCTGCAAGTTCACCAGGTCTCTAGACTCAAACCAGAACCATGTTTTGGCTCTCTGGCTTTCTCAAAGACATGGGGAAGAATCCAATTGTCCACTTCCTTTCTTTTGAACCAGGTCTTGTTTGGTAATAAAAAGCATGCTTGATGTATATACTTCTCTCTCTCCCTTCTTAAGGATGTATGTTGACCCAGTGTCATAAACAATAAAAACATATGCTATTATGTTAATGTCTGAAATTTTTCCATCTGGTCTCTTCACACATCTTGGATAATTTTGAATGTAAGCTTAGTTGGACTAGATCTTTAACTCTCTATTTTATATACCTGACTCCCCGAACGATCTAATTAACTTTCTTAAAAATGGGATGCCTTTTAATTTCTCCTGGGCAATCTGAATGTAGTTTTGTGTTGTGGATGGGTGCAACAGCTTGAGCAAAGCTTGGAAAACAATTAGGGTATCTTTCAAACTGACTCAATTTGATTGCATAATTACTCAAATAATGGTCAGTAATGGAATACGTAGGGTTATCTTTTGGCTAATCCTCAAGTAATGGAATTGTGTATCTCATTTTTTTTCCCTCTCTCCCTCTCAGCCATTCCCTGTGTGCAGGAAAAAAGAGAGAGACACACACAAGTGATTATGGGAAGTGGAGGGAGCCACTGGAGGCCAGCAAGGAAAAGGAGACCTTATCTTAAGCAATTAATCAGGAAACTCATATTGTAGGACAATTATTCAAAGCTCATTCTAAAATAGTTTTAGAGCCCCAGGTCCTAAGATACTTTCTCTCCCCCTGTATTATTCAAGGTCATTTGGTGGCCAGGGGCCAAGCCTTGCTGTAGATTGAAGAGGCAGGGTTTTTAAATGAATGTTTTGTTCTATATATTGCTTTGGACAATAGTTTCCCATCTTTTTTCATTATTTAATTTTTATTATCTTATGTTGGTGTTGAGTAATCACTCACTTTGGAGTCAAAGTTATCAAAGTGGAACAGGAGACTAACTGATGTATGGACACGTCTTTTGCCCATTCCCGCAGTAGGAGGTTAACATTGCAGTTGTCCATATTTGCTTATGCTGCCTGGTTGAATATTACTCAATAAAAGCAACAAAAAGCTTGCTCCACAATGCTTCTATATTACCTCCAATGTGGTCTAAAGCTGCCCCTTCTTCAATATGAGATTGAGAGGACAGTATTTATTTACTTTTCAGAGGCACCATTACTCCACTAGCTGCTCCACTGAAAATAAGAAGGTTCATTACAATTTTGATGTGCAGATATCAGAACTTTCTTTGTAGATTAGTCAGAGTAATTTATTTCTTTTGGGGAACAATGTCCCAGTTGCATCGCTTATTTTTTTCAAAGAATATATGTATAGACAAGTTCTTGTATATGTATAAACAAGCCAAAATGGTGTAAACCAAGGATCTGTAAACTAAGCCCACAGGCTGGATCCAGCCCTCCTAAGATCATTTGTCTTCCTCCATCCTAACTTTAGACTTAGGGTCGCCCTAAGCCCGAAAAGACTTGAAGACACACAACAACAACAACAACAACAACAACAACAACGTTAATTATCTCATTAGCCATAAACAGGTCCATACTTACCACTGAAATATTGCTAAATTTATGTTGGTTAAAATTGTTCTTCATTTTAAATATTGTATTTTTTCACAGTTTTTCTTTTTGCACTACTAATAAGATATGTGCAGTGTGCATAGGAATTATTAGGGTTTTTTTCAAATTATACCCTGCCCTCCCCTCAACAGTCTAAGGGACCGTGTACCAACCCTCTTCTTAAAAAGTTTGAGGACTCCTGATGTAGTGGTTTAGTAGCTGGACTATGACACTGGGAGACCAGGGTCTGACTCCTCATTTGGACATGGCAATCCACTGGGTGACCTTGGGTAAGTCATACTCTCAGTCTCAAAAGAAGGCAAGGGCAAATCCTTTCTGAACAGAGGGTTGCCTTGGGAGCGCTATAAATCAAAAATTACTTGAAACACGCAACAACAATAAACTCTATAGATAGACACATTTTTTAAAACGGCACCCTCTTAATGGGCGTTCTCGTTTTATTTTTCCAGAGAGGAATATCCCTTTTGAATGTCAGCTACAGCATTGGCATCTTCTATGAGGAGTGTGTCGTTTCTGTCTCACAACTGTGTGTATCTGTCATCAAATTGCCTGTTGACTTCTGGCAACCTCATGTATTTCTTAGGGTTTCCTCAAGCAAGGAATACTCAGAGGTGGTTTTGTCAGTTCCTTCCTCTGTAATATAGCCTAAAGCACCTAGTATTGGTTAGTTAGTATTGGTCTCCTATCTAAGTACCTATTTTATTTATGACAATTATATGCCACCCTTCTCTCCCCAAAGGGGACTCAGAGCGGCTTACAAGATATATATACATACAATATATTATATTATTAGCATAGTACAATATCAGTATTAAATATTACTATATTGTACTATAGCATTATATTGTAATATTATTAGTACTATTACATGTAATATAAATATATAATTATATCGTATTATTATTAGTAGCATTATATTGCATTACATCCATTTTAATATACTTATCAGTTAAAACAAAACATGAATGAGCTTAGGGTTTTTTTTAAGGAAGGTGGCAGCTGTACAAAATGCCACTTCTGAATAGGGGCCTTATTGATTGGCTCATATCTCCTTGCAGTTTGAGCCCTTTTCCACAGCAGGCTGCAGACCCGTCCTAACTTCTGTGCACAGACTTGAGAAGGGAGATTTGTCTGAAGGCACTGACTGCAGTGATGCATGACGCTCTGGAAGGAGAAGCAGTAGATTTCTGTCGCCCTCCTGTAACAAAACCTAAGGTCACCGTAAATGGCAGTAGACCTTCAAGGGGATGTGGTTTAATTTTTCTCATGCCCTCTAAATTTTGCTGCTCGCTTGAGTGAGAGAACTACCCGCAGAATTATTACTCAGCCTGATCGCCCGGTGCTCTTTTAGCACTTTGCTAGGGGTGCTGACAGCAGCATTTTCAAGCTGACAGAGGGTAGGGCTCTCCTCTCCAGTTTCAAATGGCTGCTGAGTGCCGCCGGAGAGGTGCTACTGTGTGGCTGCAGAGCAGATAACGCCGTCTGATAATGCCTCTCCCTCCACCTGCCCCATTCCTCCGAGGGGCACCTGATGTGGAGGGTTAGAAAGAGAAACGACAGCAAAGGAGAGGCTAGCCAGAGACGAATGTGAAAGAGAAAAAGAGCTTAATTCTTGCTGAGTGATAAAACTTTCCCTTTTCTAAGCAGCAGTCTTGACCCTCATAAAACCTATGGGGAGGAAAAGACCCCTAGCACATGAAAAACACCGCCCAGTTTATACTATATTTAATACCCCCACACCACATTACTTATAAGTAGTATTGCTTGTATACAAAATACTCAAGAAATTTGTTTCAATTTTTTAACTGGCAGAACTAAATTCCCAATGTCTTATTCCATCCTCCTTACAATATGTGTCCAAAGTGTCAGGCATGAATTTGTGTTTAAATATAGAATCATAGAGTTGGAGGAGACCTCATGGGCCATTCAGTCCAACCCCTGCCAAGAAGCAGGAAAATTGCATTCAAAGCACCCCCATATGAACCACCTAAATACTTTAAAGGCACCAGATCCCCATCTGATCTTGGCCGTAAACCATGGTAAGCCCTGGTTACTACCTGAATAGAAGATTGCCAACAAATACTAAGTGCTGAAGTCTACATTTCAGAGGAAGGCAAAATCATCTTGAAGTATTCCTGGCCTTTTAGAAAACCCTATTAAATTCATGGGGTTGCCCTAAGCCGATAGGCAACTTGGAAATATACTGCCAGATGGAGGGTCCACAAATATCATCAACGTCACCATAAATGGTTTTTTGTGTGAGTAGGAGTGATTGCCTGCTTCTTGATGCCCAGAATAAAAAAGATTGCTCATTTTTCCACATTTTCCAGAGAAGAGCAGACAGACTTTTCTCTTCCTCTACAAGGAATGGGAAAATCTCATTTCAGACCACTTATTTGAAGACTGCAGTCAGAATCTCAACCAATCATCGATTCCAGGATATTGTCATGAATTAACTATATGTTATTTAGTTGTTGCTTTCCAAATTTTTGTCACATCCTCCCTTAAGCGATGCGTATTTCATTCTGTGCTGCAGTCTACTCTTTCTAGTAACATGTAGTTGGCTTCTAAATCCAGAAATTGTCACCTCCTGGTACATATAGCTGTTTTCTGCCATTTTCTGCCAGTGCAAGAAGACCACACCGATTGGGATCTCCATTTCATTTGTATTAGCAGTTGATGCTATTTTTGTGGAGTAGGTTACAAGGAATGTTTAGCTAGTCTCAAAGTGTGGCAAACAAAAGTTCTCATTTGGCAGTTCATTAAGGGTTAACGAACAAGAACAAAATCTCTGGAGGAACAGATGTGCTTTTACAATTGGCTCTCTGCAGATCTAGCCCAACCTAGATTTCGCCTTCTCTTTGTCGAAAGATACTTGGCTAACAAAATTATTAATACAGTACCTCTATCTGATGCAATGTGCCAGAAGCAAAGCACCTGTATTGATTGTTTTTAAGGTACCTTCTGTTTATTTTAGAGAGGGCAGAACAAGTTGGATATTCATAATTTGTCTTACGCTGCCAATTTGTAGGAGCACCTGGCAGGGGATTGCTGCTCAGATTTTAATATTTCTCTTTCTGAGTCCTTATGCTGCACCTCACAATGCTCTTTGAAATTGGTTTAAAATGAGAAATATCTATTAAGAGTTTTGAGCATTAATAGCCTATGTGGATGCAACTAGGGATAGGTTCTCTACCAAAATCAGTAGGTAGGTAAGTAGGTAGGTAAGCTTGTGAGAAGCTTGTGAGAAGGTCCGTCAGGGTCCTTCTCAAAATGGTGACTGGTAATGACGGCGCAGAGAGATCGTTTGGAAGCACTTTCTAGGAAGAATGGTCTGGGCGGTTGGATGAGAATTGTCCATTGTGCAGTTTCCTACCCCTTAGGTAGGGACTGACATAATTAGATACAGTTCTGTAGAAAGAAAATGTTGTTCCATAATTAAGGTCAAGATCCAGAAGGTGCAGTTCTATTAGTAAAACTAGAAAAGAAATCAATTCTCCATCTTCTAAAAATATTTGAAAGGAGAAACCATTTTGAGCAGGTTTTCATTCAGAACAGGGAGCCCCAGGAGGAATGGGAGGAAAGCTGGGTGCTAGTACAATGCTGCCTTAGGATACAGGTGTCTAAAAAAGGCAGAAAATTAGTTTTCTCGCTGATGTGTAGAGGAAATCATGTTGTATAGAGAAGCATTCATCCCAGGGAACCCTCACTTGTAGACTGAAGGAGGACAGCCTAGACACACATCTTCCATCTGAGACAGAAGCAGGCCTAGATCTAAATGTAGTTCACGCTACTGGTGAAGATGTAATGTTGAATCGGATTCCTTCAAATGAGGGACTTCTCTTAACCTTCCCTTGCTTTCCCAAATTCCTACGGTTGTCTGCCAATCTGGTGGTCAATTTATATGGATGGCAAGGAGAGCTGTCTTGTTGCATTTGATAATGCATCTCCCTTGTTATTTCTAAATAAGATATTGTCATTCTTGATGTTAGTTTGAAATACCGTCCACTTCCCCACCATGTTTAAAAGATATACACTAGTGGAAGAGCTGCCTATTTATGCATGCAGACACATTCACTCACTCAAATGTTCCAGTGACAGTACATAAAAAGTGCCGATACTTCACAGATTTCCAGTGTTTGGTACATAAAATGTAATCTCGGACATAGTCTAAAGATCAGTGGAGAATCTTAGATGGCTCCGAAATGCCCAACTCAGAAGCACTCAAAAGGAAGATTATTGAAATACTCCAGATAGTGACATTGTCTCTGATGATCTCCAAATTCATATTTCTTTTATCAGGAATGAGCGGGTGTGAGAAATCTCACCTTAATGCACACTATTACCATAGCTGTGCCCCTATTATACTATTGTAATCGGGCCCGAACCAAGAGCAGTGATTAACGATGGCAATTTATTGTATCTGACGAGGAGAGAAAATGGGAGATGTTGTCGTTATCATAAATCATATCATAAATAACCAAAGAGAAGCCCTCGGAAAGCTTGTGTGGTGTCAGCAATGAGGCACTTTCCGGAGCGTTTGCCCAGGATGGTAGCCATAGAAACCCCAAAGTCATATTGTTATCTTAGTCTTGCTGCAGTTATGTGATACAACCATATTAACATATAGATTAGGCCATTTATAATACCAGGTGTCATTTCAGGTTAGCTTGCTTATATAGCATTTTAGGGCTCTCTTTTTATTGTGCAGAATGTTAGGGAAATGCTGTGTTTTTGCAGGTCAGTCTCAAACCATTTACAACCCATCAGTGTGGTACAACTGTCAGCCTAGTTAATATACTCCTGTTATTGATTGGTTGCAGCGTGCGGGTTGTCACTGCCTAATTACCTTGTCTTTGCTAATAATTTCATTTTTAACAGGAAAAATGAAATATGTTTAAGCAAGGAATATAGTGTGTATACTTTACTGAGTTCTTTGGTCCAAGAAGTCTGATTTATTGATGAGACCCAGGGCCTGTTGCACACAACCCAGGAAAGCTGCTCGGATTTGCAATTTGTTTCATTCATTTTGTTCTCTTGATGCTGTTCCTGAGAACGGAATTTGTAGGATGTAACCTGCAGATTGCAGAAGAAAATGGCATTTTGGAGTGAAGAACAAGGCTGGACTTGTTGTGGGATAGAATCAAACCAATATTTGTGTGCACTTAGATTTTTATGTTTCTTATTATTATTGTTCATGCTACTTTTGATAGCCAAAGGCATGATGCCCGAAAGCCATTGACCAGAAAAGGGAAAGACTGTTGCTAATTTTTATTACCTAAACTGCTGTCATGGGCATGTGCTCTTATATTTTTATGCTTCAACCTAGATAAATGAGTGGCAGTGAATGAATGATTTCTTCACATCTTGAACTACTAAGAAGACTAAAAGCAGGAAATACATTATCCTGAATTTAGAGAAGATGTCATTCCTTGCTAGTGCAGTGGTTCTCAACCTGTGGATCCCCAGATGTTTTGGCCTTCAACTCCCAGAAATCCTAACAGCTGACAAACTGGCTGGGATTTCTGGGAGTTGTAGGCCAAAAAACCTGATTGAGAACCACTGTGCTAGACTATTACAGAACCCTTGTAAAAGTGAAAAATTGTGAATGAAGATTGTGTGGGTTTTTTGTAGTTTTTTTACTAAAGAGAATACCTCGCTATAAATTCCTAGGTTTTCCAGCATGAGTTTGTGGTTGACTTCCACTGGAAGCTGACCACAGAAATGTACTGGAGGATTTAGAGATTCCTAGGGAAATGCTCTATCTAGAAATCTCTAGGTCCTCCAGTATGATTGGAGGAAGTTGACCATAGAGTCACACTGGAGGATCTAGAGATTTCTAGAGAGAACAAACCCGTGAATAATCAAATCTGCAAAAGTCAACACTGCAATATGGAGGGATGACAGAAAGCTAGCTTGTCAGGGGAAAGGGTTATGATCCAACCTTCATCCTTGCCTGTAGCTTTTTCTACACATACCTAGAGCAGTGGTTCTCAACCTGTAGGTCCCCAGATGTTTTGGCCTTCAAGTCCCAGAAATCTTAACAGCTGGTAAAATGGCTGGGATTTCTAGGAGTTGTAGGCCAAGACACCTGGGAACCATCAGGTTGGGAACCACTTCCCTAGAGTCACCAGATCCCATCTGATCTTGGAAGCTGAGCAGAGTCATCTCTGGCTAGTACTTGGATGGGTGACTGACAACAAATTCTAGGTGTGTAAGCTATATTTCAAGAGAAATATAACAAAACACCTCTTAAGTATTTGTTGCCTAAGAAATCCCTATGACATTCATGGATTCACCATAAGTTGATAGGCAACGCCCACCCACATAGATTAAATTATTCGAATATCTATTTTTCAGTCCTAAGTGTCAAAATCACAACACATTGCTCTCTGTTCTGCTCTTTGTAAGAATCATTTCTTGGTTTGGACCTATGAGTGTGGATATTAATATAAAATACTTCATAACTTTACTTCACCTAGAATACTTCAGAATTGTGTCAGGCTTTTCAATATTGTAAACACTTCTTAGAGTAATTGTTAATAAATCTTGACCTCCAGCCATCATCTATGGATGTTGGGAAGAAAAAGTGCTTATACTATACTTCTTGGTATAGATCAGGGACTGTTTCTGTGGCTGAAGAAATCATAATTGCTTAGGTCTTGAGAAATGGATGTGGGGAGGTCAGGAATAGCAATGTATTTTCTAGCTCTGTACCAAGTGTGTAACTTTGTCGCTGAAGCGTATGAATTTGAAATATTTGTTTCCAGCTCTGCTCACTTCTCTTCTAAATCCATGCCATTATAGGGGACAAGAGCATATTTAATTCATATAATACATCAGATAGTGATTGAACCAGATTTGTGGAGCCTGCAACCCAGAAACTGGCAGTTCAGTCTGTTTCTAACAGGTGCCGACTCAGTCGAGACTGATTTTCGCTTCCCTCTCTCTCCTCCGATGTTTTTTTAAGAGACAGAAATGTGCATGTCCATCCAAGCAAAACTGAACTGCCTAACACTTTTCTGTTTTTCACAGAAGGCTAAGGTTTTATCCTCGGGCAAAGTCTCCACTCTGGACTGTCTGCTGTAAATCCTTTGGGCCTTGGCAAAAGCCTGACTTGTTCGCTCGTTTTTTACTTAATTTGGGATGCTGGCACAAATTCTTGCCTCAGCCCAGGGCTCTTGACTCAGCTCTCCTAAATCGGGGCATTGACACATTTTAGAGGAAAGAACCATCCCCTCCCAAGGCCTGAAAGGAAACTCTTCCAAATGAGATTCTTTAAGTTGGAATCAGAATAAAGGAAGACTTTGAACACTTTCAGAATTATATACTGTGCTTTTTTCAAAGCAGTGTTTGTTGAAATAACAGCCCTGTATAGCCTCTCCTGACCCCAAAATAAATAATTTTGGATTTTCTTTTGCAATAGTATCTACAGGTTGCTTTTCTTTGGTTTCTAAAGTCTTTGCTAATACTAAGCCTCAAAAGCTTGGTTAAAGAAGATAAATAAAGGGCTTCTATTTGAGCAAGCGGAAGAAGTTCATGTACTGCATCAGCTCCCGTATTCCTAAGGCAATGCCAGAAAAGGTAGCTTGTTAAGAAGTTGGAAGAAACAGAGATGCAAAGGCTATGCAATAGAAGTAAAGATATAGACTAGTTGTTGGAGTGAAACCTGTAGCTGCAGTGATTTTCTTTTTAAAATTGCACTACAAATCTGGACAGGAACTACATGTATCTCTTCTTAGAAGAAATTTGGTGCCAGACACCCTAGTCTGGGATCTGGAAGTGTACTTCTGCTGGATCCCATGACTTTTACTGGAATCTCCTACTTTCCTCCTCTGGCTCTTACCCTCTGCACCTAAAAACCTGCCCTAGAAGGCTCAAGTAGGAGAGAGAAGGAAAGAAATTTCAAATTCCTCTGATATCAGACATGGATGTTCATTTCTAGGTTTAGTCTAGATGACAGACACAGCCTTAATTTTCTTGTTCCAGTTGTTAGTTTGAACTAGACTTCCTTACTTACTTAGGCGATCCCTCATAGCCCGAGGATGATGGTCAACCAAAGTGTCGTGTCTTGGTGGTGGGGTCGTAGGTAGCTGCGGAGCTCTGTTCTTCATCCGTATGTTCTCCTGCAGTGAGGAAATTAGTTTCCAAGTGGAAGGCGGTTCTGGTCAAGGTTGGCTTGATGCACCTTTCATTTCTTTTTCTTTTTTCTTGGGAGACACCTGTGTGTGAGGGGTTTTTTTAATGTGTGGAGGTCGGTGCACAGCCAATCAACATACAGTCTTCACAGAGTGAGGTCCCAACCAGTGGCATGCTTAACATATCGACAATGGCTTCTCAATCTGTTACAGCCTTCTTCCGCCTTTACAACAGTTGTAACGTGTACCATGTTTTCCTCCACCTGATTTGTTATTGAGGTCTTCAGGTCTTCAGATTGTGTTTGGTCTGGAACCTCCCCTGTGGCCTCTCCTGGTAGTGCATGACTCTGGTGGTTATGCCCGCAGGTTCACTGGAACAAGCAAGCCCCTCATCACAACAAGGTGACAATCCATCAAAACAGACTGATTGACTCAATGAGAACCTGATAAGGCAACTAATATGTATTTTCCATTGATTTATTTGGTTGAGTTGTAACTAGCAACTGGATTTGTGAAATTCACCGTTAGTTTATGATGACCCTATGAATTAGACTATATTTTGAATATATAAGCATTGCACACAAACTCTCTCTATTCATGTGAAGTATATGTATGATTTTAATTAGTGAAATGTTTTCTTCATCTTTGCCCATTTGCTAAAATACGTCATTCAATCCATTGATGTTTCTGGTGACCTCCTTGCAGAAAGTTGTGTTGTTTGGTGTATACCAATGACTTCTCCTTTTCTTGTTTATTACAACAGAGGAAGAAGAGGAGCAGGTGCCTACAGATGGAGGAACTTCAGCAGAAGCCATGCAGGTTCCACTGGAGGAAGAAGGAGAAATGGAAGAAGATGAAACTGTTAATGATGAAAATTACTTAAGCAAAAGACCACTGGAAAGCCCAGAGTCTGAGGAAATGCCTGCTATGAAGCGGCCAAGACTAGCCAGTATAAAGGGAGAGACTCTGGACGGGACAGTAGAGCCACGTGAGCCTCTTAGTTCAATAAACACTCAGAAGGTGCCGCCAATGCTTTCTCCGGTTTGTGTTCAGGATAGTGCAGATCAGGTCCCTCTTTCTCCTGAGCCACCCATACTGGCTCCTATTGCAAAATCACAGTTGCCAGTTTCCAAACCATTGGAACCAAGAGCATTTGCTCCTAAAGCAAAAGTGAAAACAACGTCTCCAGGGCAAAAGACTAAAACGCCAAAAGCTGTTCCATCCCCAGTAGCTGTTGGAAGCCCCATTCGGTCACCAAAAAGTGGAACCAAAGAGAAGAAATCACCAGGCCGATCCAAGAGTCCTAGAAGCCCTAAGAGCCCAAAGGTTCCAGCTCATGTTCCTCAAGTAGTAGTTAAGCAGGAGGCACCAAGTAGAACTCCCTTAGCAGCATTAAGTGAAAAGATTGGGAAAGAGAATATTCAGATAAAACAAACCCCACCACCAGTTGACCCTGGGAAACCCAGTAGTGAGAATCCAGCAAAGAAAGTGGCAGTGACAGATAAGACAATCGATGATTCCATTGATGCTGTAATTGCCCGTGCATGTGCCGAACGGGATCCTGATCCATTTGAGTTTTCCTCAGGGTCAGAGTCAGAAGGGGACATTTTTACCAGTCCTAAAAGACTGTCTGTGTCAGAGACTACAACACCTAAAGCTTCTGTTTCAGCCAACAGTAGTGTAAATAAAGCAGGAAGCACCCCCATTCCTCCTTCTGGTGGAACATCAAGTTCAGATATTTCATGGACAATGGATGACTCAATAGACGAAGTCATTCGAAAAGCAAACATGGGAAATCCTGCTAATTTACCCACAAGCTTTCCTTACTTTTCGTCTCCTTCTGCTTCTCCGCCAACTCCAGAACCTCTATTCAAACTTTACGAGGAGAAAACTAAATTGGCTTCAACAGTAGAAGTTAAGAAGAAACTGAAAAAAGAGCTGAAGACAAAAATGAAAAAGAAAGAGAAGCAGAAGGACAAGGAGAAAAACAAAGAGAAGAATAAAGACAAGGAGAAAAATAAAGACAAGGATAAAGACAAGGAAGGAGGCAAAGAAATGAAATTTCCATGGAAGGAACTGATCAGAGATGATGATTTGGATGCCTACAAGTACAAAATGAAGGACTTTGACGATGACCCCAAAGTCAAAGTAAAAGATGGCAGCTCCAAAAAAGAGCGAGATAAGCATAAAGACAAGAAAAAGGATAAAGAAAAGGGCAAGAAAGATAAAGAAAAGAAAGAAAAAGATAAAGCGAAAGACAGAAAAGAAAAGATAAAAACTTCCTCGGCACCTCTTGTTTTGCCTTCCAAAGACCTGTCCCTGCCTTTGTTTAGTACTCCAACTGCTATGAAGCTGCCGTCATTGATGGCCCCTCTCTCAACAATGCTACCTGAGAAACTCTTTGAAGAGAAAGAAAAGCCCAAAGAAAAGAAGAAAGACAAAAAAGAAAAGAAGAAGAAGAAAGAGAGGGAGAAAGACAAAGAAAAGGAGAAGAAAGAGAAGGAAAAAGAAAAGAAGGAAAGAGAGAAAAAAGAGAAGGAGAAAGAGAAACATAAACATGAAAAAGTATGTTGTTATATGTGGTGGAGGAATCTTTACACTAGATCAGTACATCAATTTTAGGGTAAAATCTATTTCCACCAGGGAACCCAAAGGGATGTGGTGCTTGTCCTTCCTCCTTACTGGCTCTCAAAATGTGTGCTAGGAAATTGGATGGTCCTACAAAGGGTGAAAGGTTTTAGGAAGGGGAAAAAGTTAATGTTCTAAGAATTGGTTCTCAACCTGTGGGTCCCCAGATGTTTTGGCCGTCAACTCCCAGAAATCCTAACAGCTGGTAAACTATCTGGGATTTCTGGGAGTTGTAGGCCAAAACACCTGGGGACCCACAAGTTGATAACCACTGTAACACAATAAAATATTAAACATAAAATTAGAATTCCTTTAAAGAGTTTCACAATTGTTAGATGAGACTATGAGTTCTAAAGATTTTAAAATTAGCTTTCTGAACAACATATTTTTGATACAGTTTTAATTTCTTCCACTGCTTTTCAGCATTCCCATGTCAATGCTATTTTTAAAATTAAAGGGTGTTTGCAGTCTACTTTTGACCAGAGAAGCTGTTGTGGGGTGTTGGTAGAAGGAGGCAAGCATAAAATGAGTAAATGCAAGCAATGATCATGACATCTTTCTTTCCCACTAGACACATATTTTCTTGAAATATAGGGACTACATCTCAAGAAACCCATTGAAAGACCTTTGCGCTGTCAACCTCCATACCAGCTTCATAAATATATGCATTCTTTTTTTTTCTTGTAGACCTAAACACAATAAACAAATGTTTTAGGGAAACTCCTAGGTTTAGTTTCCAGTTAGAAAAAAATAATTCCAAATTTAAAACATCTTAGGTCTGTAAGAAGCCTGGCCAGAGACCATTCAAGCCTACTGCTGCTCAAAGTAGACAATACTGGCCAAGATGAACCAATGTTTTCACTCACTGTGATTTATGTGTTGAGCAGCAAGTAGAATAGGGCAGTGTTGACCATATAAGAGGTTTGGGAGTCTCATATCCTTCAGATGTTGTTGGACTCCCAAGAGACGCAGCCATCATTGCTAGTGATTGAGGGTCATGTGAATTCTAGTCCAAGAACACTGGGAAAACCACAAGGTCTCCTTCCCCATAAATTGAACTGTTCAGATAATAATTCTATCGTATTATTATGGTTCTGAAGAGCATAATTAAGTAAATCACATACAGTCAGCCCCACAATAGGTTCTCTTTAGAGTTGCGATGTATTGAAAGCATCTTGAAGGCACACAAAAGTGACCTTTAAACTTTGAGAGGGGCATTAAAAATGAAGAATATGTGCTTGGTGCAGCCTTTTCCCTAAGAAATTGTAATACCCATTTTGTAAGCCTAGCTGGACATACAACTGGAAGACATGATTCACTTCCTTTAGAGAGAAAGAAATGTTATTTCTGGGTTTATTCTACAAGGAATTTTGTAAGCTTACAGATTGTTTGCTCATTATGCAGAAACCATTGCTTGCCAAATTTATTTTGTCATATTATGAATACATTGCTATGTTGTGTTATTAGACACCCTCTGTATTCTAACCATATGTTTTGAAATTGAGTGGGAGAAGAGAACTCACCACCTTGGTTTCTTTTTGTTCATATTGCCCCTGATTTCAAAGGTATAGCATTCCTCCTGTGAATAAGAACAGATTTTGCAGACTGTGAATAAGAATAGATTTTGCGTATCTGGAAGGTGAAGACAGGGGAGAGAAAGGAAAGGTTTACCTCAATCCTTTAGGGGAAGATGGATAAAGAGGTGGCTCTGCTAGTGAAAACATAAAGTCATTTGGAATAGAAAGATTTTAGACAGTGTGTTTTCATCTTTTGCCATCTTCTCCTAGCTCAGTGGCTCCTATCCAGTTTTTGACCAGGGACCACTTTGACCAAGGACCACTTTGACCAGGCAGCACTCTCCAACATTAGTACCAAAAGGTTTACGAATCGGTTTTTGATCAACTTTAGATTCAGTTTGGTTATTTGAGGTGCTGATTCAGAAAATTGCATTGGATTGACTACATCAGCTCTAGTTTATGATACAGAACATATGCTATCTAGTAGCCGCCATCTGCTCATCCACAGAAAACCATATTTAATGATCTAGAGCTGACGTGGTAATAGTAATCTTTTATGTGTAGTGAGCCTCTACCCTCCTGACATCCCCATTTCCTCAAGACTATAAGAGGGTTTCACGAGACCAGTCGCTTTTGTTGCCATTTGGTTTCGAGGCAAAGGTGTGGCAATTGTGAGGCCACAGATCGTATTTTTATTCTTATGGACCACTGGTGGTCCACAGAGCACAGGTTAGGAACCACTGCCCTAGCTTGTCTACCATACCCATTTGCTTCCATGTTCTCTCCCAACCCCTTTGTTTAATGGGAAGGTTTTGTGTTAGGGACCCCTCCTTCATCTTTCTAATTCCCAAAGAACTTCTGTATCCCTTATCTAAAATGCTTGGGACCAGAAGTGTTTTGAAATTCAGATTTCTTTCCAGATTTTAGAATGCTATTCCATTATTTACATATGCATACACAATGAGATTTCACAGAGATTGAACCTAAGTTTGAACATAAATGTGATTAATGTTTCTTATTTACCGTATATAGATTGGAAATAATTTTATACACAATATTTTCAATAACTTTGTGCATTAAACAAAGTTTGTGTGCATTAAATCATCAAAAAACCAAGGTACCTTAGCCACCCATCTGAAGAATTTCAAAATTTGGAGTATTTTAGATTTTGTAATTCCAGAAAAGGGGTGCTCAACCTGTATAGAAGTGAAATGATGTGTAAATCAATATCTGTACATTATGAAAGTCTTTGCATTGGGAAATTGTTGTTCATTGTGATCTAAAACATTGATGTTATTTACAGATACTGGGAGGAGATGCAGCTGTATCCAAAACTATGGTATGTGTACCAACTCTCAAATGATCGAAATGACTCTAGATAGAATGAAATGATAGTTCTCTTCCTATTCCATGACTAGTTCCTGTCTCCTGGCTTTTTTTTTCTAATTCAGTGTAACATTAGGACTATAATGCTGTGATATAACCTATTAAAAGTCTATTCTTTATAGTCCTAAAATATATTGTATTATAGGAAAAGCAATATAAGCTTGGGCAGATTACATTGACAAAGCTTCCTGTTACCTTGGTGAAAAGTCCCTGTCAAAAGATAAACTTTAAAGCTAGACTGCATGAAAGAGTCCCTAGATAGAATTAAAATTTAAACTGATCTCAACAGATAAGCTTTTTCTGGGAGAAAAAATAGACAGGAAAAGTCCACCTCTTTGCTGCAAGTCAGGATTTTGAAAATAAATTTCCCTCCTTTTAAATCTCTTGAGTGATTTTCATTTTTTGCAAGGCCGCTCTGCTGGTGTCCTGGAAAAACGGAGAGTTAGAGCTTTATCAGTTGGTGCCCTGAGGTATGTGGCAAAGAAGCTAAATCCTTGAAGATTAGCAAAAAGGAAAAAAAATGCAGCACATGGCAATAAGGGGCTTATATGACTACTAGTATTAGTTCAGGTGAAAGAAGTATTGCTTATACATAAAACTGGACAAATCCACTGACAATGTATTTTTAGTTAGCTACAAAGGAGTCTTATATTGCTGGACTTTACCTCTTTGGTGATTTGGGAAGCTTAGTAATCCACTGTAAATGCTCTTCTGCTGGCCTGAATTCCCAGTATTACTTTAGAATCGGAGCTCTTTAATTTCTAACCACCACTAGTTCATGTCCCCTTAACATCTTGGATTTTTTTTTTAAGATCAGCCTTTCTCTTCCTTTCTCTCCCTTCCTCCCTCTCTTTCACACATACACACACAATATGCACTTGCCCATAAATTCAGCTCCCACAGACCCCTAGTCTCAAATACATTCGATGCTACCTGAAAAATTTGATGAAGAATTTGGAGAAAGTTACTCCTTGGGACTACAGGCACCGGGATTGTGGCGCAGCTGGCTGAGTGTCAGCTGCATTAAGATCACTCTGACCAAAAGGTCATGAGTTCGAAGCCAGCCCGGGTTGGAGTGGGTTTCCAACCAATTGTGTAGCCCGTTGTCGACCTTTGCAACCCGAAAGACAGTTGCATCTGTCAAGTAGGAAAATAAGGTACCACCTTAAAGTGTGGGGAGGCTAAATTAACTAATTTATGAGGCCATAAAAAAAGACTTCAGCAAAAGCATGCGGGGAATGCGGAAGTACTTCATCAGTGTCGCAGATGGACGATGAAAGCGACAGCTCCCCTGGCGGCCAGAAAAAAGTTAAATAGCCTCTGTCTGTCTGTATATGTTGTATGTCAAAATTGGCATTGAATGTTTGCCATATATGTGTACACTGTAATCCGCCCTGAGTCCCCTGCGGGGTGAGAAGGGCGGAATATAAAAGCTGTAAATAAATAAATAATAAATAAATAAATACAGTGTCTAGTCAACATGACCATTAGCTATAAGCTTCTGGAAGTTACCGTATATACTCGAGTATAAGCCAAGTTTTCAGCCCCTTTTTCAGACTGAAAAGGCCCCCCTCAGCTTCTACTCAAGTCCAAGTTATATATTATTTTACTCTGTTATTATAATTTTATTATATTTATTATTTTCCTCTATTACTATATTATTATTACATTTACATTAATTTCCTCTATTATTATTACATTTATTGTTTCACTCTATTATTATTACATTTATTATTTTACTCTATTACTATTATTTCATTTATTATTTTACTATATTATTATTATTACAATTATTATTTTACTCTATTACTATTATTTCATTTATTATTTTACTATATTATTATTATTACAATTATTATTTTACTCTATTATTACTGTTGTTACTACTTTTCCATTATTTTACTTTTTTATTATTATTACATTTATTATTTTACTCTCTATTATTGGAAGAATAATGGTTTAATCAGAGTTTGACAATCTTATCGTAAATTACAGTTTTATGTAAATATTCAAAAACATTTAATCTACTATGCCTTAATTAATGTAATTTTATTGGTATTTATTTTTATTTTGAAATTTACCAGTCGCTGCTGCATTTCGCACTCTCGGCTTATACTCGAGTCAATATGTTTTCCCAGTTTTTGTGGTAAAATGCGGTGCCTTGACTTATACTTGGGTCAGCTTATACTTCAGTATATACAGTAATAGTCTGAATCTATTGATGACTACTAGTCAGGGCAAGCAAATCAAACTCAAGCCATATACCTCTACAAAGCAGCTGATGGGGCCAAACATGGCAGGAATGCCCAGAGGCATCTGATAAACCAGCAAGAGGACTATTAACATGCTTCTTTGCCAAATGCCATTCTAGCAAGTTGCCTAAATGACAACGAACAAAGCTGTTGAAATGTAACCTCCACTGTAAGTGGTCACATTCCATGGGAAAGACTAAGACTAAAAGCAGTGTGATTGATTGTATTTATGAAGACCCTTACGGATTCATTAACTGAGTCTTAGCCATTTACATGATTTTGCAAAGCGTTATTGGACGTGCCTTCTTGGAATTCTTAAAGAAAAAGTCAATTTCAGATGCAAGAATGTAAACAAGGATTTGAAGGCTGCCACTTGACAAAGGACAGAAAGGCCTTTTCTAAATGTTCTTTGTCTTTAAATGTCCAAATTCAGAGTAAGGAACATTAAAAAAAAACAGTACCATACTTGAAGTCAGCCCCATCCAATAAACAAGTTTAAGTTTAAGACTCACCTGTATACATTTACATGACTTGCAGCATTAATTTCAGTTGAGTACTTTCAACTTCAGTCTATAGCTTAGAATTCTGTAGTAAGGTGGGTGGTGTCTGTTGTGACACCCTTTGTTTGAACTGCTGATACTTGGTGCCAAATTTCAGCCATAGACAACAACTCTATTTCCTCAGGCCTTCTGTTGTGTCATCTTTGGCCCAAGAATAGGAATGTACTAGAATTTTTCTGTTGTGTTCTCAACTGTTTTTGTTGTTTTGTTGCACCAATTATTTTTGTGGCAACCATATAAGTTTGTGTTGATATGAACAATAATCAGAGCTTGGAACTGAAGAACATTGCACAGATACTTTAAATATTTTCCTTTAGTTATGCTTTGCCTGTCATATAAATACAGCATGGGAGAAAGGGTTTCACAAAGGACCATGCCAGTATTTCATCTACTAAATAGTAGATGTGATGTTTTACTTTTCCCCAAATGGCTTCCTATGATTTGAGCTGGAACCTGTTCTATGGTGAAATTATATACACCATTTCTCATTATATGTGTCCATATGTATTTACTGTAGTTATATCCTGTCCTTCTCAACCCCAAAGGGGACTTAGTGCAGTCTTACAATTCGACACCATCAACAGACAATAGAAATTATACATTAAAGCAAAAATTTAAAAGCAATTTAAAAATTAAAAACACAAATATTCAGGTGGTTTGAATATTTCTCTTTGAAATATGCAGCATGTTTTTCACACTGAAATGCATTTATTTCCTTTAGCAGATCAAAGTGGAACCTGTTGTTCCAGCACCATCTCCTGTGATTCCCAGGCTGACACTGAAAGTGGGAGCTGGTCAGGACAAAATGTAAGTTCAAATGTTTTAGACAATGAAATCTTGAGGGGCATGAGTCAGTTTCATGGGATGACTTTCTTCCATGCTTGTAGAAAGTACCATTCAGTAAACTGCCTTATTTCCTAATTAATATATCTGTGAAGGGACAGATCATGGGTTAATGAATCACTTTTTCAGGGTCTACTTCCACTCGAAGTAATACCTCCAAGGACATCTATCCACAATTTTGGATCAGTTCTATGTAAGCATTTTCTCTTAGGGTTGTCTTTAACTCTTGTGACCTTTAAGAAGATAATGGTACATTTTTAGGAGTGTGTGTTGTTATGCTCACGTTTATAATTACCCTATTTCTGGATGGTCCTCTTATCAATTGCTTTCTATGGAGATAACCAGAGTGGTTTGTTTCAGTCACCACTTCTTTCTGGCAAGTCATGGATTTGTTGTTAACCAGGCCAGGAGTTTTTAGTGTTTCTAGACTGCGGCTAACACACTTACTGTTCCTCCTTCTGTGGGTATGAGGAAGCAATGTGCAAAGAACAACAGCAGAGCAGCAAAAATTCAGTTATACTGCAACTATAAAGCATTAGAGCAAACCAAGAAGTTCAGCCACCAGTGACGGAGCAAGTGGAAAATGGAGGAGAGAATGACAAGCTTGAAGAGGCAAGCAATGAGCCTAGAGTCAGGCTAGTGCAGAGCTACCCAAGTCCAACCACTCATGATGAAAAATTGAGAAGTGGTGAATTAGAGAAGAAGTCACATCAGTAGAGGAGCTTCACCAAGTATCAGGTGGATGCAGCCCTTGTTAGAGTCAGATCAATGTGGTATTGCCAAAGTCCAGCCATCCAAGCCAGGATTTATTTATTTTATTTATTTCAAGCATTTATACTCTGTCCTTCTTGACCTTTGAGGAGGGACTCAGAATTGCTTCCAAACAGGCCACAATTCAGTGCCAAACATGATATAAAACACATATTAAATACATCCATATACATTAAAATGGTTAAGGCGTTGCACCCAATGTGCCGATCAGCACTGGGACCACCTTTACTGGTTTGTGCCAGTCTTTGCAGTTCTATCATTAAATCCTCATATCTTGTAAGCTTTATCAGTTGCTTCTTGTCAATTCTGCTGTTTCCCGGGAATTTTCAACATCGACGATCCATACTTGGTTTTTTCCCAAAATTGTGAGGTTGTTGTTGTTGTTGTTGTTGTTGTTGTTGTTGTTGTTGTTATTATTATTATTATTATTATTAAAACTGTGCTGTATAGCTCCCTCCCTCTCCCTTTCTGTAGCCCTTCTCTTCTGCTCTTCTTGCATTTTCTTGATCTGGGAGTCAGCTGAGTAGTAGTCTCCCATAAGCAGATTAAATTTATTTATTTTCTCCACCATATCTTTGATAGCTTAGTTCTGTCCGTTGAAACTTTCCATTTCTTAAGATGACTATGAAGCACCCTTCTCAGGAGTCAGGCAAATGGTGACTTAGGATAAAGGCCGCCTCTGCAGTGATCGCCTATTCCTACAACTTGAAGATCCTTTTGACAAAAGCTTTACTTCAAATGTATTGTCGATGGCTTTCATGGCCGAAATCACTGGGTTGTTGTAGGTTTTTTTGGGCTATATGGCCATGTTCTAGAGGCATTTTCTCCTGACATTTCGCCTGCATCTATGGCAAGCATCCTCAGAGATAAGGATTTTTTGACCATGAAAATGGGAACAAAATCTGGCTACCAGTATTAAAAAACTCTAAAATTTCAACAGCAAAACAACAGAGAGGAAACAATCTGGGACATCTAAGCACCTCTCAACAAATGATTGCCCCAGCACTGCCAGGCCATCAAATGCTAATCAAGGTGGTCAGTTGAAACATTCACACCTAGCTCCAACAGACAAGAGTTCTTTGCCACCCTGGTCATTCCACAGATATATAAACCCATTTTCCTAGTTCCAACAGACCTCACTACCTCTGAGGATGCTTGCCATAGATGCAGGCGAAACGTCAGGAGAAAATGCCTCTAGAACATGGCCATATAGCCCGAAAAACCCAACAACAACTCACTTTACTTCAAATGATTGAACAGTAATCTTTGTCTTGTAATTGCAGCTATCCCTCCATCTTTACTGGGGTTAGGTGTGTAAGACCCCCATGAAATTGGGAAAACCGTGAATAACAAACATTATTTATTTTACCTGAGTGAACACCTCTCTAGAAATCTCTAGGTCCTCCTGCACAACTGTATAGTCAATCTTGGCAATAGAGTTGCAGTAAAGGGCCTAGAGATTCAGAGAGACAACATTTTGATCAAATCCATGAATAATGGAATCTGTAAAAGATCAAACCCAGGTATGTTGAGGATCTGTTGCATGAACTAAATATTGCATTGTGCCTTCTTAGAAGAGGCATTATTTATTTTTCACACTAAGGAATGCTTCTCCTAAGATGGTTCTTGTTGCAAACTGAAACTATTTTCTTTATGCTTGCTGCTCAATTCACAAGTGCTCAAATGGATATAACATTTTTAATGATTCCTAGGCAAACTCTTGGGGACAGAACAGCTTCTTGCAAATATCTGCTACCTTTTTGCAAAATTAATTTCCTTTGTAATGTTTTAGATGTGTGTGCTCAGATCAGTGAAGATTCCAGTATAGCTCTTCTAAATAGTGACAACATGGTCTAGAGAAAGTGTTAATTTTCAAGTGATTTTTTCCCCCTACAAGTGCCTTGACTGCATAGTAAAACCAAGTGGAAAATAGATTATAATCAGAGCATTTCTATCTTTGCAGTAAACAATTACAGCACCACTTGCATAAATGCCACATTAGGAGAAATTTACTGGATTCCATTCTAATACAATTAGAGCTAATTTTGTTCTTTAAATGAATAAAAGGTCAACCCGTAAATCTATTTTATCTCAAGCACCGGCCTCCATAAATTGTTTTATTTAATTTGTTGTGGAAGATCTTATCCTTAATGGACCCAGGACATTGGATTGCTGGCTTTTTAAGAAATTTCTGGCTGCTTTTCTGTATGATATGAATGAGCTGCCAGTTCATGTGTGAGTGTCCTCTGGTGTTATCAAGTCAGGAAGGCACTAATTCAGTATCTGTAGAGAACTATTTCAGATTGGTTATCTAGAAAAGACTGGCCTGGAGTTGCTGAGCTTTCATTGCCAGCAGATTTTCGAACACATACCCTTTATTGTTGTCACATAGTAGCCTGTTCAAACTATGGACTGGTTAACTTTTTTAGTAGACATATTTATATTTCCTGTAAAGCAGTGGATTCTCAGCCTGTGGGTCCCCAGGTGTTTTGACCTACAACTCCTAGAAATCCAGCCAGCTTACGAGCTGTTAGAATTTCTGGGAGTTGAAGGCCAAAACATCTGGGGACCCACAGGTTGAGAACCACTGCTATAAAGAAAAGGCAATATTGACAGTGGAAATTCAATTAGAGTCATACTCAGTGCGGTTGTAAAAAAGCTCTTCCATTGGCCTTCCCTAGGATGGCGAGGACATAGAGTGTGGTCACGATTGGATCGCCAATTGAGATGGCTTACAAAATGACTTTTGGTCATTGGAATCCTTGCATGGAATGTAGATTTTTCCCCAAGAGTCCTTCAACAAGTATATGTATGTTTTATACTTTAGTGATGCCTTAGCACAGTGGTTCCCAACCTTTGGTCCTCCAGACGTTTTGCACTTCAGCTTCCACGTTTGCTAACAGCTGTTAAACCAACTGGGATTTCTGGGAGTTGAAGGCCAAAACACCTGAAGGACCAAAGGCTAGGAATTACGGCCTTAGCAGTTAAGCCATAACTAATTTACTGAGTATGTGCACATTTCCTTAAAGTGTCATTACCCCTATGGATTCTTACTTTAACACAAGATGGAGGAAATACAGCCAACTTGGCTGCATTCTCAAAAATAAGTTTTTGAAAAAAGAATGTATTGGAATGTTGTGAGTTTTTCGGGCTGTATGGCGATGTTCCAGAAGCTTTCTTTCCTGATGTTTCCTTCAAATCTATGGCAGGCATCCTCAGAGGTTGTGAGCATGCCAGCTATAGATGCGGGTGCAAAGTCAGGAGAGAATTCTTCTGGAAGATGGCCATACAGCCCGGAAGACTCACAGCAACCCAGTGATTCCAGCCATGAAAGTCTTCGACAACGCAAAGAATGTATTGCTTAGCATTGTAGGATATCCGGGAATACAATTCTACCACGTTTCCTTCCCTCAGATATTTTATTGAAATCTCTTTTTTTTAAATATCAGAAATGAGTTCTGCTCACTTCCTGTTTTCTGGGGGAAAGGCTACTAAATCGTTTAAGGGAATATTTTAAGGAAACTATAATTTTTTTTTAAAGTTGGAACATTGGGGTTGAATCTCGATCTAGACCCTGAACATTCCTGCTTTGATGTTCCCACTTGTTTTGCTTCCATGCTTCCATGGATTCTAGTTTATCTTACATAAACACACCTCCACCCTGCATAGAACACAGTTCACTTAAAATAATTATTTGTCCCGATATGGTAGTGCAGTATTCAAAGTGTTTCACAAAGAGGGCCTCCTATGGAGTTTTGAAGACATAAATTGCTTAAGATCACATTGTCTGAGGAATGGATTCAAATTAGTGCTTAAGACCCTTTGGCCCACCAGTAAGAGCTGTGAAATGAATTGAAAAGAAAAGTTGGAAAATGGGTGCCAAAATACCTTAAAATTCCTAATGTCCAACCCCTTAATTGTAGGTAATTATGTTACTTGTAATTCAGTATTTTCAAGTTCTGCAAAACATTACTTAGGCAATCCCTTGTAGTCCAAGGATGATGGTCCTCCAAGCGTACTGTCTTGGCGGTGGATACATTAGGGTTCCCCAGCCACTTGTGTATCCACCGCCAAGACAGTACACTTGGAGGACCATCCGCATGTTCTCTCACAGAGAGGACATCGGTTTCCAGGTGGAAGGTGGTCCCGGTCAAGGTTTGCTTAACGGTCAAGAAGGCACGCCTGCAAAATCTACCATAAGTATGGGCCAGGACTAATTCTTCTGCTCTCTCTTTCTCTCTGATTCACTTTATGAGTTTACGGAAATAGCAGATGCCAGAGTAACACTACCTGAGTGTGAAGTGGCCCTAAGTTGCCTTGAGACTAGGATTTTCAAAGCTAGGCAGTACAAAAGGCAGCTTTTTGATAGTCACAAAAGAATCACGCTGGAAATTATTGGACACATCAATCTGGAGCCTCCTCGTGCGTTGCCTCTTTATTTAAAATAGCGTCTGTCTTGTGGAGAGCTTAAAATAAAAATGCTTTGTTAATTAAATGCGGAGTGTGCTGTGTTCAGACATCACAGAAGACTCAAGTTTTATTTCAGTGGTTCTTCTATATTCAGAAACTTCTCTGACAGCGTTTCTTACCTCTAGGCTTTTGGTGGGACAGTATTCCTCCTCTGCAAGGCAAAATAAATGAGTCATTGTTAGGGTTCTTTTGAACTCACTGTGCCATTTAGCGACAAGTTATTCAGACTTTGGTAATTTAGATTACTGGCTTCATAGTGTTTGCCCACAATAGCCAAATAATGGGGCTCATTAAGCTCCCTGTGTAGGCCTATCCAAACTGTGTTTGCTTCTAACCTTGGCTCTCTATGTGTGGCTCAGGAGGGAAGGGTTGGCTCTCTATTGACTTGTCAGGCAGCGGGATTGCATTACAGGCCAAAGACACTCACGACCCATTCCATTTAGTCCCCTGTTTTGTGGTGGGGAAACAGGTAAAGGGATCCTGCTGGAAAGCCCCTCCTCCTGCACGTTTTTATGAATCGGACCAGTGTTTGCCACAGTTAGGGCCCCGTGACCAAGTCTTCCCCAAGCTGTAATGCAAGCAGGAGGGAGCTATTGTGGGGCGCAGCTGTGGGCGGTGTTGGTTACCTTGCGAGACACTGCCCATTCAGTGGAAAGCTCCGGAGGAGAACTTGACTGTGGCATGAAAAAGGGAGACAGGGAACAAGTGATACTTGGGAGAGAAAAATGGAGACAGTTTAAGACCCAGCTGGGGCGGAGGAAAGACAATACAGGCTTGGCCGTGAGTGTCTTCGACTGTTCGTACACCTAATGGGTAGCCCAATTATAGCACAAAGGCCCGCTCAGCCATGAATGGCTAAGTGCTAACGGTGGGATAACAGAACTGAAATGTTACTGTGCCCATTTCCAACCGTTCCTTTGAATTCAGGAAGGAGAATAGACAGGTTTAGAGAAATATTGATGGAATTTTTGTTTAGACTGGTCTTTCTTCCTCTGGGGAGAAAGAGCCTTAAGTTGATAGATGGATAGGTTCCAGGATTTAGAATTTGGTCTGGATTTAATTCATTAAAACCTTGATGGCTTTGTGCTTTCTTTAATACATATTATCCTGTCCAGAGACTCTAGGGTTGGGTGGGCTTAACCTCGTCACTCTCCCTTATTTATACATAGCAAATAAAAAAGCACATTGAGTAATTGTCAGTGCATTGAGTTGGTGTCACGTCAGACTTAGAAAGGCTGGCAGCTTCTACATCTTTCCTCACTTGGACATTTTTTCGCTTTCTGAAAATTACCAAGTGACACGAATAGAATAAACCAGAGCACTGCAATTCCTTTTTTTCTATCTGACCTTATTGTCTGGACTTTCAAGTACAAAATGGGACTGCCTTCTCTGCTTTGTAGGTTCCTGGCAAGAGAATATTTAAAAACAAAGTCTGTCCTATCTCTTTGGCACATTGAAGATTCCAATAAACACCTTTTGGTTGTAGTTAAGAGCTAGTCTGTCCACATGGTGCCTAAAGTGGATATTTCTTATGACTTCAAAATCATTTAGAAAATATTCTGGTGCCTTTGATTCCTTAAACCAGTGGTTCCCAACCTTTTTTTAACCAGGAACCACTTGACCAGGTGCCCCCTTGACTAGGGACCACTTTGACCAGTGGCCACTCTCCAACATTAGTACCAAAAGGGTTACGAATCAGTTTTTGGTCAGCTCTAGGTTCGGTTTGGTTATTTGGGGTGCTGATTCAGAAAAATTGCATTAAACAGACCCTATCAGCTCTAGTTTCTGAGATAGAACATATGCCATTTAGTAGTTGCCATCCGCTCGCCCACAGAAAACCGTATTTAATAATCTAGAGCTGATGTGGTAATAGTAATTTTTCATGGCTACTCAGCCTCTCGCCTCTCGACATCCCCGTTGCCTTGGCATTATAAGAGGGTTTTGCGAGACCAGTTGCTCTTGTTGCTGTGTGGTTTCGAGGCAATGGCGTAGCAATGGTGAAACTGCGAGCCGTATTTTTGTTCACGCTTACCACTGGTGGTCCACAGACCACAGGTTGGGAATCACTGCCTTAAACTTAAAGAAGTGTTTCTATAAGGGATACTCATTCCTTAGAACAAAAAAAAGTTCCATTCAGACAATAGGGATGAGACTCCATTTTGGATAGGCCTATCATGAAACACTCTAATTGTGCCATTAAATGGTATCCATAAAGTAAGAGCAAAAATCTCACATAGCCAAGTTAACTGATGTTCAACTGACATTCTTTTAGCTCCCTCCATAACCTTGGTAGTAGTCCACAAGCTACTGGTGGCTTGTCGCTGGAGAGTTTCCAGAAGAGAAAGAATTTATTGTAGAACACCAACATAATTATGGTACTGCTCCCTGGCACATGGGTGATGTGGAATTTCTAACCCTTAATATCAGATAGCTTTAAAAAGCACTGCCATAAATAACATACCATATCTCAGTGGGGAGAGATAACTGCACTTTGTCCTTTGGTTCTCTGAATATAGTATCTCATGCATCATGAACTAAGATTTTAAACAAACGTAAACACTTGCAAAACAATAACATAGATATGTTTTCTTTCCCATCATCAGATGACAGATTTGTTCCCTTCCCCTTATCCCTTCAGAAAAGTGCTTAACTGAAATAATATATTTTTAAAATATGCACACAGAATACAGGATAGGGTTTTAAAATCTGTAGCCATGAACTAAGAAATGGTAGTACTGCATGTACTAAAATATGGGGGGAAATCATGTTCAGGAGGAAAAGGAAGTCACCTGTTCGAAATATCCTCTGCAAAACTGTGTATACTTCTAACAGGGTATCATGGAAGGGTTGACATAAATAGAAGCTGATGTAATAGTACACAACAGCATCAACAATACACAAACACATCATAAATCCTGCCTCAAAAGTTATATTTTTCACATGGCATTTGACTTAACCCTTCCCCCCTTCTTCCCAAACACCATGGTTTAACCAGGCACAACCATATCTTCTCATATTGATCAGGCTCCTACTTCTTTTGTATCCCATCCCTGGTGACCTTCGTTTATGAATGTAGACAACACTGTCCTCAGCGCCTTGGAGGAACAGTGGGATAAAAATGTAGCAATAGTAGTAGTAGTAGTAGTAGTAGTTGTGAGTTTTCCAGGCTGTATGGCCACATTCTATAAGCGTTCTCTCCTGACATTTCACCTGCATCTATGGCAGGCATCCTCAGAGGTTGTGGGGTCTTCCGTGTGTCTTGGAACATTTTATTCCTGTAGAGATGTTCAATGTATTGTCGAAGGCTTTGATGGCCGGAATCACTGGGTTTTTGTGAGTTTTCCGGGCTGTGTAGCTATGTGCTGGAAGTATTCTCTCCTGACCTTTCACCTGCATCTATGGCAGGAATCCTCAGAGGTTGTGGGATCTTTCATGTGTCTTGGAACAGTTTATCCCTGTAGAGATGTTCAATGTCAGAAGGCTTTCAAAGCCGGAATCACTGGGTTGTTGTGTTTTTGGGCTGTGGCCATTTTGTAGAAGCATTCTCTCCTGACATTTCACCTGCATCTATTACAGGCATCCTCAGAGGTTGTGGAAACCCCACAACCTCTGAGGATGCCTGCCATAGATGCAAGTGAAACATCAGGAGAGAATGCTTCTGAAACATGGTCTTACAGCCCAGAAAACTCATAACAACCCAACAGTAGTATTTATTTGTACTCTACTTTTTAAGGGATTTGAGACCCAACGTAGCTCACAGCTTTAAATTATATCATTAAAAAGTAGTAGCAGTAGTAGTAGTAGTAGTAGCAGTAGTAGATCATATCCTGCTTTATGAGAAGGAGTTCACTGATTTTTGCTTGTGTAACTGCATTGCTCCATGTGTGTAGAAGAAGTAATAACAGAAATCAGCCTGCAGGCTTCAGCGTGAGGAATCACAAATTGGGTTATAACCCAATCCAGAGAAAGTTATTTACTCTTCAGTCCTGTTGCAACCGATACCCCCACAATTGTTGTTGTTCAACAGGACGCTAACGTAATAGCCTGTCTCAAGATTGTGGCCTCTGTATTTTGTCTTAAGACTGACACAGTTAGAAATTTCCTCCGGCAGATGTCTGTCCTGTGCAAATCTATACCTTTGGCTTTGTGAGTGGGATGACTAGGCTGTCTTTTTTTCAAGCCAGTGTGGCAATAAATTATGTTTTTGTTGATAAACATGTCATTTTCCACAAGGGTTAAGTAATCAGCCTCCCAGTTTTCTCCTAAAGGCGCTCCAGCATTTAAGCATGAGAACATGTCCCAGCGTTGATTCAGGTCCTCTTCCCTCCTCTTTTAATTACAGAAGCCACTGCACCAATTATTCCTCAAGGTCCTATTACGTGCGGAGCTGAATCAAAATTATTTTCATTTTGCTGTTGGGCCACACTCAAGCAAGCAGTGACTCCCAAAATGATTCTTCCATAAAGAGGTTTGAGTCCTTGGGAAGAAAAGGCCAATTACTGGATGCAAGATGCTTTGATTTTGCTCTGTGTTGCACAAGAGCGTTGGAGGTGCATGTGTGATGTGTGTGCATCTTAATTTTTAAAAAGGAGAGGAGTTTGGACAAGTTGAAACACGTATCTCCCTGGGCAGGGTTCCATGCACAAACCAGGAGCAAAACAAGAATGCATCCATGGCAAGACCACAGAACTGAAGGTGGGCTTTCTCCATTACCAGTACTCTACATGGTAGCATAGAAACTATCTCCTATGACAGTCTCCTTAAATAAAATTATGTTTCTTTCGTCTCTTACTGTTATAAACCCAAGAGGTCTTTAGAACACTATAAAATATACTTGATGGAGCTACCCAAATTGATAAGAAATCATTCATTCATGTTTAAGAGTGTTAACATGTCTAGGAAACCGAATTGGGCAAAGTTCTTTAAATATCAGCACATAACTAAGTAGATCTGTTTGGGAAAAACACCACAATCTCCCTAGTTATCGCATGTTTAATTTGTAGAGCTCTGTTGAGTTTGCATGAAATTTTACTTTTTGTTTATTTTTTGAAGGTCACATTATAATAGGATTTTTTTTACCTTGTTTGTAATATGGCTATTTACATATGTGGCTAGTCAGCTGCTTTGAGTCTCCTTTGGGAGAGATTATTTATTAATTTATTATATTTATATCCCCCCTTTCTCGACCCCGAAGGGGACTCAAGGCGACTTACAACAGAGGCAATAATTCAGTGCCCTAAAACAATTCAACAGTAAATAAACATTCAGTTAAAAATCTAAACAAGATTAAAAGCAATTAAAATATAAACATTACCACTCTCTGCTATAAATACCACATAATCCACAATGAAGGTCGGGCCATTCCAGTGATCGTTATAAATCTCGATAAAATAGTGAAGAGTAGAGACATCACACTGGCAACGAAAGTCCACATATTTAAAGCAATAGTATTCCCCATAGTAACCTAT
>NW_026847549.1:11082995-11103677 GCF_025583915.1 Anolis sagrei ordinatus
GCCTTTCAGAGACATAAAACTCACATATAATCAAGTGTACATTTTAAGAATTGGTTGGTTAAAAATACAGACAGCTAAAAATATGCATAGGCATTCTTTAGTCAACAGGGGGAAATTATACAAACACATACTTTGAGGAGAATGCATATAGAATATAGAAAATGCATATGAAGAAGTGTACATATTACCATGTGGGAATTTAAAACAAAATATCTCAGTCGTCTATCAAGGCTGAGCTTTTCTCATCCCTAGCATTAAGCGACAAGCAAATGCATGTTTTCTGTTGAAAGAGTCTCACTGGTACAACATTCAAGAACCACTACTTTACAAGACTGTAGAGGTGTGTGTTGGAGATGTAGTTATATATTAAATTGAATCCAGATTTGGGTAATCTTTTAGGGCATAATCTGTGGTTGTTGATTACTGGGTGAGGTGTCATGTGAAAGTACAGAACACAGAGATGTATAAAAACAGAGTGGTTTAGCACTTTATCCCCATGATCAGATAAGCTCAGTAATAAGACAAAGACAAATGCACGCTTCTGCAGTCACTGAAAGCTCTGTAGCTGTTGACTTGTCAGCCCCAAACATCCATCGACAAAAAGGAGACTTCATAGCTGAGATGTGGGGGTGGTTGGGAAGCTTCTTAACTGCTCTGCAAGCTATGGACAGATAACATTGTATGCCATTGGTGTTAAGGAAAGCAACAAGAAAGGGAGAAGGGGAGAAATATCCACGTCTTGGCCAAACATTAAAGGATTGGTCATTATCCATGTAAGCGTTCTCCACCATCTAGATGTTGGCTTTCACAAACACACATCCACAGAATTGAGTAGGGCTTTAAAACAATAGGACACAATAATTCAAGTATTAGTAGATTTGCCACAATCCTGCTTACAGAAATGGGATCTTCAGATTACAGATCTTGTATATTTTTCAGTGCCGAAAACAGCCTTAGGTCTGGGTTGTTGTAGGTTTTTTCAGGCTATATGGCTATGTTCTAGAGGCATTCTCTCCTGAGGTTTCGCCTGCATCTGTGGCAAGCATCCTCCAGAGATGTATCTATGGCAAGCATTCTCTCCTGACGTTTCACCTACATCTATGGCAAGCATCCTCACTACCTCTGAGGATGCTTGCCATAGATGCAGGCGAAACGTCAGGAGAGAATGCCTCTAGAACATGGCCATATAGCCTGAAAAAACCTACAACAACCCAGTGATTCCGGCCATGAAAGCCTTCGACAATAGACTCTGAACAGCAATGGCTTGCACTTACTCTGTTGACCTGGGAAGCAAAAGTAACTTTTTATAAAAGCTGCTTCCTCTTTAATGTCTGCAATGTGTCATTCCCTCCCCCACTCCCATGTATTTTAAGCAGTCATGATGCTTTTGCCTGTGAGGCTGAGATTGAAATCAAATGAATTGCTTCCAAAGATAGGAAATCATTTCACATCTCTTGAGTCCTGCTGTGCTTCAAATGCAACATGTTCCAGCTTGCATCACTGTGAGCCAATTACAGCCCAAGCAGTCGACTTACCTACCTGTGGCACTCTGATGACTGGTAGAACCCGCTCTGCCCTTGCAGAATGGGAACGTGTGGTTTGAGGACCTGCAGTCTGTTGAAGTGAATGAGAGCCCCCAAGTCTACATTGGATGATTTAAAACAGAGCTATCATCAGCTACTTTAAGGTGGAAAGATGGGATTGCCATTTGATGTGCTGTAATGCCTATGCACAAATTCCAACTTTTGCCATGGAGAATAGATATTGAGGTCATCCTGTTTTCCCCTTTGCAGAGAATAGAAGAGTTGTTTTTTAAGTGAAGACTAGAATTATAAAAACAAAATTAAACAAAAAAATTCATCATATGTGATTTGTAATCCCATAAGTAACTAAAAATTAGCAGAGATGATAGTAAAGGTAAAGGTAAAGGTTTCCCCTTGACATTAAGTCTAGTTGTGTCCGATTCTGGGGGCGGGGAGGTGGTGCCCATCTCAGTTTCTAAGCCAAAGAGCTGGCGTTATCCATAGACAGCTCCAAGGTCATGTGGCTGGCATGACTACATGGAGTGCCATTACCGTCCTGCCAAAGTGGTACCTATTGATTTACTTACATTTCCATGTTTTCAAACTGCTAGGTTGGCAGAAGCTGGAGCTAACAGCAGGAGCTCACCCCACTCCCAGCAACCTTTCAGTCAGCCAGTTCAACAGCTCAGCGGTTTAACCCACTGCGCCACCGGGAGTTTTGGTGGTGATAATATTCATCATTATCATCATATACGTTATTTCTTACCCGCCTCTCCCAAAGCTCAAGATGGGATACAGCATAGATTAAGATACAATATATAATTACAAACACATAAACAATTTAAAACACTTAGATAAAAATACCTAAAGATTAGATTAAAACACAAACACATAGCATAACATCTCGTGAGTTTATACAGACAGACCCAGTAGTTTTGATGTACCCATTAGAACTCCCCATGTGGAAGTTCAAGCACTTTCACTCTGTATTATTGGAGACCAGCAGTGTTTCCATCAGACTGCAATTCTTATCATCCCTTTCCAGCACGTTGGCTCAGGCTGATAGGAGTTGGAATCCAGCATCATCTGTAGGGCCACAAGTTGGCCATCTTTGTAGACTTCTATATAAGAGAGAGTTGACTGGCATTGCAGGATTAGAACTTGTATGGCACGTGTTCCAAAGGCCAACTTCCAGACATCATGGTTCCTGGAACAGGACCAGGTGTTCACCCAAGATTTCTACCATCCTCTCATCTTTTGGGAGGGGAGTAGTGTAATGTGGTACCTTTTTAACTTTGGGTTGATGTGGTTGCTTGAAGACTCATCACATCAAGGCTGCAAGGCATTTCTCACACACTCCTTCATTCTGGGGTGGCAGTTCTTGTTGGGAAGAAAAATAAGATCCCATAATTTATTTTTTATCTTTTAATGAAGTATATTATTGTGGTTAAAAAACATTGCCAAGCAAGCAACCTCTAGAGAAGCTCAATCTGTGATCTCACTGCTTTGAGCAGATTCTGTGTGGGCTTGAGTGAATGTGTGTATACTTTTTAAAGAGTTACCACTATCTGTACATTGAGGGATTCCCATGGTCACTCCTACTGGTTCACTAGGTTCAACTGCATTTTGGGAAGGGAAACTTCTGGGTTATTGTTTTTATCCATCAGTGTTGTACACAAGGAACTTAGCCCAACATTCTGCTTTCCGAGGGCCTTGTCTTCTTTAAAATGCCGAGTTACTAATTTCATATCCAATTATTTTTCTAGCTTGCAAAAACATTAACATCAGTAAAATCAACAAAGGATCTTCTGACTCCCCAAGGGCTAAAAAGCTTTATTTAGCACAAGTCTTTGACTGCAACCACAATGAAAATCTTTGCCAAATTAAACTTGATAGTCTTTAAGGTATCACAAGACTCTTGTTCTTTTTGCTGGAACAATCTAACGTCCCCTTGTATATGCAAGCATAAATCCCAAGTAGAGTAGTTAAGTCAGTTTTAAGAGTGGCCAATCATGGCTTTCAGCTGAGAGAATGGATCTGAGCAAGCCACATTATTATGGCTCCCCTTTAGCTTGCCAGACAAGGGACTAACAGGTATTAGGAGACTTTCAAATTTGGGAGACTTTTGTTCATTTAGATCAGGACTTCAGCTTCCATCATTTTCAGCAGTTGACCAAGTTGGCTTGGACTTGTGGGTGCTGAAGTCTGAAATACTAGGACGACCAAAGATTGGAAAACATTGACTTTGAGTACAGTCAAGAATCTGACCCTCTGCCTTGGGCTGGTTTTCCCTCATTAAATTAACTGTAAATAAATTGGTTTCCAAAATTGAAGTACACGAAGATGGGTAGGGTGGGATTATGGAAGGCTCAACACAAACATATGAATACCTTATGCTGAATCAACCAATTGGTCAACCTAGTTCAGTACTGGTTACACTGACTGGCAGCTGGTCTCCAGGATTTCAAGTGAAAGATGCCAGGAATTGAAACTGGGACCATTCAGGTATGAGCTCTTTCACTGAGTTATTACCCTTCCCACCTTATTATTGTAGTGTGAAATGCTCTGTTCAGATTATATGGGAATTCGTTCAAGGAAGGGGCAGTTACTGTAACTTTCCTACACATAAGAAGCAGATGATCCAAAATGTCTACAAAAGATACTTCAGATTATGCCAAGTGAAAGATGCCAGGAATTGAAACTGGGACCATTCAGGTATGAGCTCTTTCACTGAGTTATTACCCTTCCCACCTTATTATTGTAGTGTGAAATGCTCTGTTCAGATTATATGGGAATTCGTTCAAGGAAGGGGCAGTTACTGTAACTTTCCTACACATAAGAAGCAGATGATCCAAAATGTCTACAAAAGATACTTCAGATTATGCCTGCATAAACCCAATATTTCCAAAGGCATCCCATCCTTGCAAATATTGACCTTCTGTCACAACATGGCAGCCATTTTTGCAGAGATGATCTTGATGGTTGTTTTTGCCCCCCATGCGCCCAATTCCTCTCTATTTGTTGATTCTTTGCTATCATTGCTGTTCTTTGTGGTGAAAGTGATATGGAAATCCAATTGCAAAAAATGGCAACATGCATTGGATGGTGCAGACTACAGTCAAACTTGATTGGTGCGATTTACTTGAAAATTCTAGTAGCTCCCAAGCCAAATATTTGAGTGGCTGTATTTCTCTGGTTTTCATTCTGCAACAGTGGGTGGGCACAGATGTGCTATCTCTCTGTGGTGAATATGAAACTGCTGTACACCATTGTTTTCTGATCAGCAGTGATATCTACATTTGCGGGCGCAGTTTTTTCTCAGTCTTGTTCCTTGAGATCCTTTTAGCCCAGAGAGTAATGCAGCCCTCCAGATGTTGCTAGACTGCAGCCCACTGCTATGACTTCAGTTAAGTGCAGACCAACAGCATCTTGAAAGCTATATACCTCCTGCCCCTGTTTTAGGGGAATACCCTTTGACCCTGATACCTCCATCATGTATACTTCTCATGTGCACTCTTCTACTGCCAAATGGTCTCTTCTTAGAAGGGTCAAATCAAATCAAATCATTTATTTCGGTCATTGACCAGCACAGGAAATAGAGTCACATTTTCATACAAACTTGGTATGTTTGGTACATTAAAAATATAAATATAACTACTGAAGCACAATATGGGTGAGGGAGCGGAAGGGGAAACAGGGTAAAAACATACAATGCACAGATCCATCACCAAATTGTAGATTCAGGGAAGAAGATTACTGGACACACAGTTAACTTTTGGGACTAGTCATTCCCTGACGAATTTTGTATGCTGTAGGGTCATATATTGGTTGAATCAACCAATTAGGCCTGTAATAGGGAAGTCAGCAGTCATAGAGAAGCAGGCATTTCTGCTACAGCTTGCCCTACTCACTTGATCTTATGCAATTCTTTACACTTTTATTTCCTCATCACTGCCTCCCTATAGCTGCTAATATTTCTCTGTGTGCAGCTATGTTAATGAATTGACCTGAGTTCATTCCATGCAAGGCTGAAGAAACATTTATTATTTGACTATGATTAATCTTCTGCATGTTGCTGCCAGATAGATTGACAGAGGCACCCACCCTGCTGCAAGATTGCCCCATCCCTCTCAATGGCGTAAGGCAAAACCATCTCTGGTGTCTAGTATTCCTCTGCTTCATTATCTGAAGGGAGTGGTGGCCGGTCTGAAGTGTGTGTTCTGTGTATTTAGATTTTAGATATGATACCGGAGATAAACAGGCCAAGCTTGTTATCATACACATGTTTTAAAGGAACACTTCAAACGAAGTTAATCAGTCACTTCCCCTTATTAGTAAAATGGGGAGCTGAAGGTGTAAGTGCAGAGGACTGAAAAAGAGACTCAAGAAGATCACAGGATGGGTTCTGGATATGAGAAGTAGGAATCAAGACTCCAGGAAGAATTCCAACCCTTAGCCCTTGATTCTCCAAACCAACTTAGCCATAAAGCACAAATCTCCCATGTGTGCTGCTGCATTGCAATTCTGCAACCAAAATGTAGGAAGGTCCATTTTCCTTGCCACCTTGCCTGGGCTTTTGATAGGCTGTAGGGAAAGTTATTCAGCTGCATGCTTTGCTTCATACTTGGGGGCAAAGATTCACGAGGAAAGGGGTGCATGTGTCCCCTAATGTGAACATCCTTACAATCCCCTCTTCCTCTACTCTTTTCCACCTAGACAAAGTCCTCGACTATAAGAATGAAGGGTCTGAGGATGGGTGGCAATTGGCCTCAGACAATCTCCCCACACTATTTGTGAAATAGTTTCACAAAAAGCCCCTTTGACTTGATGGTATAGAGAGGAACCACAACCAAATACATCAGTCTTCTTGGTTTTGCATTGCTATTAGGGAGAGGAACACTCAAATGCAATCGGGATATAGTATCATTTAAAGCAACACATTACAGCCATATTCAGGTAAGTGACTGAATATGCATCTGAGTATGACTAGTCTATGAAATCTGTGTTGTATATCCCACAGGGGTGGATTCTGAACACAAAAAACTTCACAGTTGTGCTTGATTGGGAAAAGATTGAATATACTTAAGTCATTATGACATTTTATGGTTCCCCTTCAAATCAATTTTACTTTTGTTGATTTGAGGCCAGAGATTGTCTCATTGACACTGGTTTTTTTTATCCCTCTTCTACCATATTTCCTCATGCACTTAACTAAACTATGCCAGCTTTCACTGGCAAAGGCAAGCTAATATTGATGGCATGGTATTCTGGCATAGCAGCCATTCTTTGGAATATCTGCATTTGCATCTCCTTCCTCTCTATCGTCTCTCCCAAATCTTTCTTAGCATAAATGGCAGCTAATTTATTAATCTGCTTGCATAATTTTTTTCAGCTTTCACTCTCCACATAGACATATCATGGCAGCTGATACTGTATTAATGTATTACTCTTGTACTTGGATATCTCAGTCATCGAATGATTGGGTGACCTTACATCAGGGCTAGACCATTATTCCAATGTAGTTCAGCTTGGTGGGAATCAGTATGGAAGCCCACACGTTCCTAAGTCCTGCCTTCCAGCAGTGCTAAATTAAATTCAACCCTTATTTTGTTTTCTGTTAAGTGAATTTAGCATTCTGTTGAGGATTTGGAAAGATGGCATGCCACAGCTGAGGAGGCAATGTTGAAAAAGGCCCAGTCCAGCCTGTTTTTTTAGAACTGTGTTTTGTAGAAAGTGCAATTGGATATCTACCTTGATAGCAGTGTAACTTGAATTTTTTTGCTGAATGGAGATCTACAGACTGAAGCTTTTAGGCCCACTGCACAGGAGAATAGTTGTACTGTACTGCCGAGGACAATCTTTTCAGCAGGAGCTACTTGTGGCATTAGAGGATTCCTCATCCCCTTTTAATGAAAATAGTTCGTCTGTGTTGGTAGGCATTGTTCTGTTTACTTCTTACCAAAACAAGAGTGGTGCATTGAATCCCTGCTATTTTCGGCTCATATTGAAAATCTAGTGTTATATGATTTTATGATGCATGCTGCTATTTCTTTTTACTCTTTATTCTCTCAGGAATGTGTGTTTGAATAGAAAAACTGCAAGGGACAGCATCTTCTTCCTGCCTTCCTTACCTTCATCTAAATTTTAGGATGAGGGCTGAGTAAATTACCTTTGAAAGCCACATCTGGCTCACAGGCCTTAGTTTGGAGGTCCCTTGGTCTAACACATCAGCAATTTGGGGAAGGTGATGAACTCTCCATCTTTGAAATCTTCCAGTGATTCTCAACCTGGGGTCCCCAGATGTTTTTGGCCTACAACTCCCAGAAATCCCAGCCAGTTCACCAGCTGTTAGGATTTCTGGGAGTTGAAGGCCAAAAACATCTGGGGACCCCAGGTTGAGAACCACTGCTTTAGACAGAAGTTTGATAACCATCTTTCAGAAGTGCTTTGGTTGTGTATTCCTTTCCCCGTTCTCCATCCCCACCTTGCCCAAAGTTGCTCCAAATGCACTGCTTCCATCTACCAGGTAACCTGTCCACCTGTTGCAAGGTAGGAAAACATAGTCAGTTAATGAATGATAATTTCCTTCATTCCCTACCTAGTTTGTATGTACTGCAATGGCATCCTGCTTCAGATTCCTCCAAAGGCAGCAATTAGTATTTGAATGTTGAGTAAATTGTGGGTATTGATTATTCAGCCTCATCAGAGATGACTATTTCCGTAATCATCACATGAAAGTGAGAACTCACTTTTGTATATCCATTTGTGTATGAGCTTTGAACAGCCTGACATTCTTAGAAATAATTGTTATTTTTTTAGCAATTATTTATTGATACAAAGCTTTAACAAACTGCTCTTCCATTCAAAAAGGCTCTTAAAGCAGTGAACAGAAAATCGGTAAAATACAAATAGAACAGCAGGTCATCAAATAAAAAAATGAGTGTGGTTTTGGTATTCATTCCCAGTACCTTTCTTTGTAGGGGTGGTGATGGTTATGTTTTGTGCATTTGTGGCTTTAGTCTTACTTCTTATGTTGTTACTTCTTGCTCAGAGCAGGGGTGGACTGACCCTTGATCTAACCAAAGTGTGTTAATTTCATTATATATGTGGTATGCAATTTATGCACCATTCCTTAAAAAATTCAGAATGCAGATACCAAATACACCCCTTTTTATAATATCTGTCTTTTTGAATGATGATTTTAATACCAATTCATGGTTTATGTGTGTCCATCATTTGAATTAGTCTTGTTTGAACACTTGTTATGTCAAGGTTTCATTGCTCTCTCAAACCCATGAAACGTGATGGCGTTGAAAACTGTAAATTAATCTATAAATTGTCTTCTTGACTGGATATTTTGTTATGAATGGGGAAAAAGACCATCTAGAAGTATCATAAACTGTCAAATTGTTTATATCTCTACTCCCCTCCCCCCATTTCCTTTTAGTCCTGCCATGTTACCTTAGACTACGCATGGTTGTAGATTTAGCATATGATTGCATCAACTTTTCTTTTTGTTTCCTTTTGCCTTGCCAGCGTCATCAGCAAAGTGGTCTCAACGCCGGAGGCTAAACCACCCGCTCTCCTCACTCGGCCCAAAACCCCTCCACCTCCAGCATCTCCAGCACCAGCTCCTGTCCTTGTTACGCCACCACCTCCTCCTCCTGTCGTTCCTTCTCTTCCTGCAACCACCATTTCTCCAGCTCTGATTCCACCACCATCTCCGGCATTGCCGGCTGTAGGAGGCTCCAAAGCTCCAGTTCGGAGTGTAGTAACCGAGACAGTCAGCAATTATGTGGTATGTCGATGAAAGTATTTCTCTGTGTGTATTGATCCTTATTATTGGGTTCACGTTCTTTAACTCCACCTGTTTCCATCAAATCAATACTGCGCTTTTTAAAGGTTGTTTTTGATACTTTGGTACTAGACCAAATTCAAACCATGTCACACTTAGTATGAATTAAGTTCTGCTTCTTTATTATGGTACCTTTCTCTTTAAAAATTATTTATCAATCATCCTTGTTTTTAGCTTGCATTTTGAGAAGGATCTTCTTCTAAACACTTCCCTGGCTAAATTATCTGCTGTTATAAACAGCTTTAGTGGGTTGTTGTAGGTTTTTTCGGGCTGTATGGCCATGGTCTAGAGGCATTCTCTCCTGATGTTTCGCCTGCATCTATGGCAAGCATCCTCACACTACCTCTGAGGATGCTTGCCATAGATGCAGGCGAAACGTCAGGAGAGAATGCCTCTAGACCATGGCCATACAGCCCGAAAAAACCTACAACAACCCAGTGATTCCGGCCATTTTTTTTTTTTTTTTTGTCGTGTCAGGAGTGACTCCTGGTGTGAGAGAATTGGCCGTCTGCAAGGACGTTGCCCAGGGGACGCCTGGATGATTTGATGTTTTTATCATCCTTGTGGGAGGCTTCTCTCATGTCCCCGCATGAGGAGCTGGAGCTGATAGAGGGAGCTCATCCGCCTCTCCCCGGATTCGAACCTGCGACCTGTCGGTCTTCAGTCCTGCCGGCACAGGGTTTAACCCACTGCACCACCGGGGGCTCGATTCCGGCCATGAAACTAGTATTATTAACCAAATAGAGTTAAATCTATATAATGTCTTCCATAGGTGTGGTTTATTTCCTTTGAACAAGTTATATGGGTTACCAACTGACTTTCAAAGCTAAAGCTGTTTATTGTTGAAGGATTCCGGCCATGAAAGCCTTCAACAATAAACAGCTTTAGCTTTGAAAGTCAGTTGGTAACCCATATAACTTGTTCAAAGGAAATAAACCACACCTATGGAAGACATTATATAGATTTAACTCTATTTGGTTAATAATAGTTATTATTATTATTATTATTATTATTATTATTATTATTTATATCCCGCTCCCTCTCCCTGAAGGAACTCCATATAACATTTATGGTGGAATGCCTTGGGTGGCATATTGGGGGAAAGCAGGAAATAAATAAATTGCAGCCATTACTTTGGCAGTTATATGATTTTCTATTAAACTAAGATTTTCTATTATTTTAATTCATGCACATCTCATTGACTGTGGTCAGGCTTTTCATTTATTTTCAGCCAAAGAATATTTAGTAAAATTAAAACAGAAGAATATTTAAATGGGTTCACATCCTAACTCTGACACATCCTGGTGTGGTGATTTGAATGTTAAGAATAGGGTTCTGGGAGTACAAACAGCAGGGTCTAAATAGCCACTTGACCACTGGGTGACCTTGAGCAAGTTACATCTCCCAGCCTGAGGGGATGGCAAAGTCAAACCTTGGAACAAAACTTGCCAAGAAAACCTCATGATGCATTCATTCACCTTAGGTTGCAATAAATTAGAAATGACTTGAAAGCACAGAACAACAAATTGTCATTTTTTATGTACTGGGAATTATTAATAACGACAACAAAAATAGATGCAGCGAGAATAAATTTCAGCAAGCTGTAAGTGAAATGGGAAGTTTGGTAAACCTTATTGATAAATGCCTCAAACAGCGTCACATAGCTTAACTTTTCTAGTACTTACTAATAAATCTCAAGGCTGATGAAGCATTTGGATATTACCAGATTTCGGTTTTCTGTAATTTACTGGTTAAAGACCAGCATTCACCATAATAGATGATAGTAAGCCCAAAATAAACTCCATAATTCACACCTTAACATTTATTCCTAGGGGAGATCAATTTGGTTTTTAACTAGAGACACTTGGCCTTGCAATGACAAATAAAAATCCAGCTGATTGATGATGTGAAACTCCCCCAAAACAGGTGGATTCCCAAGTGTTTTGACCCATAACTCCCAAAAATCCCAGCCAATTTATCAGCTGTAAGGATTTCTGGAAGTTGAAGGCCAAAACATCACTGCCCTAAAAGCTTAAGAATTTGAAGTAAAAATGAAACATTGCAAAATGTTGATACTTATCTATACCCATGTAAGTTAACTTCTTGTGAAACTCAAGGATGAGAAGAAAATAGATTTGAATCTACTAGTAAATCTCTAGATAATTTACATCATAGAATCATAAAGTTGGAAGAAACCTCATGGGCCATCCAGTCCAACCCCCTGCCAAGAAGCAGGAATATTGCATCCAAAGCACCCCTGACAGATGGCCATCCAGCCTCTGTTTAAAAGCTTCCAAAGAAAATCAGTAGAGTATTTTATGTCCACCCCATCATCAGTTAGTTTACTGAAAGATAACTAGGAAAAATGGACCTCTCTAACTTTCTTGGGAATGTCATTCCATAAAAAAGGTGTCACCCCCTGAGATGGTTTTCTCTCTCACTGCAACGCACTTAATTCATTTAGTAGGAGAAGGTGGATGAAGGCCTCCAAACATGACCTAATGGAGAAGTGGAGAAGACCTTATGAATTGTGTTAGTGCAGCGGAGAATTCTGATGTACTTGTTGTTACTCCTACTAAAGATGGAAGCACCATTCTGGTTTTGTGTACCAAAGACTCATTGCTTTCATCTTGGATAAAAAAATCTCTGCAGTAGTAAGTTAGGGAGAACCTTTCTTGAAATTAAATAAGTACTGTATTGGAATTCCCTGGCATGTTTCTCACAGATAAATTAAATGTGATATTACTGTGACCACTGTTTCTATTTGCCTCAGCAACACTTGCCTAGCAATTCTAGGTTTCAGACCATATCACTCGGATTTCAGTTGGAGGTTATTCCATCATCTGCAATTCTAAACCATCATTTAGGATGCAACTGGAGCATCTTTTATCTGTATTGTCGAAGGCTTTCATGGCTGGAATCAATGGGTTGTTGTAGGTTTTTTTCGGGCTATATGGCCATGTTCTAGAGGCATTCTCTCCTACCTCACTACCTCTGAGGTTGGTTGCCATAGATGCAGGCGAAACGTCAGGAGAAAATGCCTCTAGAACATGGCCATATAGCCCGAAAAACCTACAACAACCCATCTTTTATCTGGTCAATAAGAGATAGTTCAAGTCACCCCTTCTTGGAAATTATCCCCTCTAGATGCATCCTTGATTTCATTCTCCATCTCAAGTTCTCTCTGAGCATTTTGTTGAGGGTAGGAAATATATGTCCCTAGTACTAAGCAACTTTTGGTGCCTGTTGCCACCATCTTTAGTCCTTCTGTGGAAGAGTCAGCTTCTGATAACATTTCCAGCTAAGAATCCTAGAGTTGGAAGAGACCTTGTGGGCCATCCAGTCTAATCTCCTGCCAAGAAGCAGGAAAATTGTATTCAAAGCACCCCCGACAAATGACCATCCAGCCTCTGTTTGAAAGCCTCCAAAGAAGGAGCCTCCACCACAGTCCAGGGCAGAGAGTTCTACTGCTGAACAGCTTTCACCATTAAGAAGTTTTTCCTAATGTTCAGGTGGCATCTTACTCAACAGTATACTCCCCCTCGTATTCAGAACACCACCACCTCCACTACATCCTTCCCAGTCATTCATAGAGAGTTTCTAATCCAAAATGACAAGAGCTGACTAGTTCTCTTTGCCTGATTTCTGTCACATCTACAATATCTGTGTTTTTCCTTAAAACTAAGCTCTCCAACTTTCCTAATTTAGCTTGGAGACTCCTTGCCTTCAGTATTCAATTTCATCATTCATTCAATCAAATTCATATGAGATCTCAACTAAGGTGTTAAAGAACCAATGTGGTGTAGAAGTTAGAGTACCAAACTTGGGAGATCCAGATCCCATTGCACATTGATCATGAAACGTATTTGTAATCCTGAAACAGCATCTCTCTGTCTTTCAAGCTGGCCTGCCCCTCAAGAGTTGTGAGAATAAAGCCTGATGAGGGAAAACCCTGCACTGCCTCCTTGAATTATAAATGTAATAATTCAAACAGGAGTGTTTTGGGGATGGTAATAATAATAATAATAATAATAATAATAATAATAATAATTAATAATAAGCCACCATCTCCCCAAGGGGACTCAGGGTGGCTTACATGAGGCCAAGCACAACAACACATTAGTAAAACAACAAAGCAATAAACAAATAAAACAATACAATTAATATAACTCACATATAGACAATAACACACACACACAAAAATTAAAAACCTATGGGTGGGCCAGATGTAATAGTTTAAAATTTTAAAAATAAACACTGGACATGAACAGATGTGTCTAAGCAGGAGAGTTTTGAAGGAAATGTAGGGAGAGCAACCCAACAGGTAGTTAAAGTGCTTCTGAGGACATTTTGCAGGGAATTGTTTTCTTTATTCAGGGAAGGCACAGTGGAACAGCCACGTTTTCAGCTCCTCCTAAGGACTGCCAATGTGGGGGCTTGCCTGATATCCTTGGGAAGTGAGTTCCAGTCGGGGGGCCACCATAGAGAAGGCCCTCTCCCTCGTCCCCACCAATCACGCCTGCGAAGGGGGCGGGAGTGAGAGCAGGGCCTCTCCAGATGATCGAAGAGATCGTGTGGGTTCATACACAGAAATGCGGTCACACAGATAGGCAGGTCCCAAACCATTCAGGGCTTTGTAGGTAACAACCTGCACCTTGATTTGAGACCGGAAGATACCCCGGGACCGTTCCTTCTTTTTCTCAGTTCCCACATCACTGAGTCTCCCACGTGGCATCATGTAGCCGTTTTAAATTCACCAAGTGAAAGAACACGACAGTCATGTGATGGGATGAGTTTTGCATCAAGAAATGGGGGAAAGAGGAAAGGTTTGTGTGTTCATAATTAACTGTAGTTTCACATATCTAGACTGTAAGTTTTTGACATGGGTTAAAAGCATAAGATGGAATTATTTATCTGGCCTGTTCAATCAAAGTGCTTTAGATTCCATTTACATTCTTAATACTAACCTGGCAAATTACTCTGCAAGTTTATCCTGCAAAAATAGCCTTTTACTTAGTTTTTATTTAGCCCTCGCGCCTGCAAACCACTTTTTCCTGCACACCTGGAATCTCACATTTCTATACATGAGCTCGACATAAAATCAGCTCCTGACACTATTCTAAACATATAATATCCAGTCAACATTATGGCTGAAATAGCATTGCTACAATTGGCATCATTATTTATTATAGCCTGAACGTGCATCTTAATGATTTAGAAGAGTAAATAGAGGAATAAAAGACGTCTGCTGCTGAATACTGAAAACTCTTTTTTCTCTCTCTCTCATTCTTTCTTTTTCCATTTACCCTTCATTATAAATGTAGCTGTGACATAAATGTCAAAGGAATGGAAAGTTACTCAGTAACAATTTTTATACCCTTGATCTTATCAGTTAGTTGAGTTGGAAGAGTTTGGCTAATAAGTAATAACACAGCAGTCCGTGCACCCGGCGCTGTATATATTAGGAACACGTCATCAAGATTGCCTTCAGCGAAGGAGGAGGAAGGGGCTGCTGGTGGTGGTGCTTCTTGGCCCCCAAAAGCAATAGCATTGGCATCTTGGTGCCCTCTCCAGCATCCGTTCCAAGTTTGTGTTGCATTTGATAGCAGAAGCACATGACTGGGGTTTCTTCTTCTTCTTCTTGAGCTGATTTGAATATGGAGATAAAGAACAGGTGATTTTGTATGAGTCAAGCAGCACCACTCCTTTAACTTGCAGAAGCTTCGCCACCCAGACCTTCTCTTTCATGTCTCTGAAAAGGCATTGCAACTCCCACGGCATTCCCTCCGATGTTCAGCATTGCCTGTTCTGTGTTGCCCTTGCCAGCCTCGGTTGTGTCCCAGTTTTCTGTTGGTAGGCCATTTTTTAAAAAAGAAAAAACCCAGCTTTCAGTCAGTTGGAGCACCAAGATGCTGGTCCTTAGCTATTTTGGGAGTTAGCCCTTGCCTCTCTTCCTCAAAAGCAAGCGACACCAATTTGGGATATTGGACATGTGCAAATTTGGCTTCCTAAATCAGTTAACTCTTATTGTTTGTGTGTTTCTTCTTCAAAAGCAAGGGACTCCAATTTGGGATATTGCACTGTGCAAATTTGGCACCCTAAATCATGCAAGTATTTTGGAGTTAATTCTTAATGTTTGTGTGTTTCTTCCTCAAAAGCAAGGGACACCAATTTGGGATATTGCACTATGCAAATTTGGCTTCCTAAATCATGGGAAGTATTTTGGCATTAACCTTTAATGTTTGTGTCTTTTTTCCTCAAGGGAAAGTGACACCAATTTGGGATATTGCACATGTGCAAATTTGGCTTCCTAAATCATGGGAAGTATTTTGGCATTAACCCTTAATGTTTGTGTGTTTCTTCCTCAAAAGCAAGGGACTCCAATTTGGGATATTGCACATGTGCAAATTTGGCTTCCTAAATCATGGGAAGTATTTGGGAGTTAGCCATTAATGTTTGTGTCTCTTTTCCTCAAAGGAAAGGAACACCAATTTGGGATATTGCACATGTGCAAATTTGGCTTTCTAAATCATGGGACATATGCAACATTTTTTCCTTAGCTTTGAGAGGAGCTGCTATGTTGGTCCGTTGTGGGAAGAACAATGAGTTTAATGTGACACAAACTGTATCCATCTGATTCCCAACCATTTTTTGACCAGGGACCACTTTGACCAGGGACTTGACTAGAGACCACTCTCCAACATTAGTACCAAAAGGGTTAAGAATCAGTTTTTGGTCAATGTTAGATTATGTTTGGGGTGCTGATTCAGAAAACTGCATTGGATAGACCACATCAGCTCTAGTTTCTGACACAGAACATATGTCGTTTATAGAGAGGAAATGGATTGGCAGGGAAATGCGTTCACATAATATGTCCATGGAAATAGTCTATGGCAATGCTATCCCCCCTCCCCCCAATACACAAGTTGGTTAAATCATTGATTTGAGGGGAAAGGTAATCTGTCTTTATTACTCCTCCTGACCATCCAAGGCATCACCTTCTCCCTCTTCTTTCCTCACAGATTCGAGATGAATGGGGGAACAAGATCTGGATCTGCCCTGGCTGCGAGAAACCGGACGATGGCAGTCCGATGATTGGATGCGATGACTGTGACGACTGGTATCACTGGTAAGCCCAATTCCCGTTTTGGACAAGCAATAGAGCAACTTCCTTCTTGGCAACTGTTCCTCTTTAGTCTCTTCATCAACCATGTGAAATGGGATCAAATTTGTGATTCCCTTGTGGTGGTTTCTATTTTCCAGTCAACTTGGAGGATTTCAGCTCCATTTAAAAAATAACTGGTGAGGCACTGATAGGAAGATCTCTTGGGATTTTTTTCCCCGTAAACAAACTCCAACAGTACATTGGAACCTTAGAACAGACTTGTTACTCATGCTGATTGACTTACTCAGTTAACTGATACATTTTAAGTTCTGTTGTGTAACACATTTAGGCTTGAAACTGACTTTGAATGGTTCCAAAATATTGTTTTTCACTAGCCTATGGCATCCTCTGAATTCATAGAATTACAGAATCCCCTACCAGGAAAATTGCATTCAAAGCACCCCTGAGAGATGACCATCCAACCTCTGTTTAAAAGCCTCCAAAGAGGGAGTCTCCACCACATTCCAGGACAGAGAGTTCCACTGCTGAACAGCTCTCACAGTTAGGAAGTTCTTCCTAATGTTCAGGTGGAATCTCTTTTCCTGTAGTTTGAAGCCATTGTTCCATTGTGTCCTAGTCTCCAGGGCAGCAGAAAACATGCTTGCTCCTTCCTCCCTATGACTTCTCCTCATAAATTTATACATGGCCATCATTTCTCCTCCCAGCCTTCTCTTTTGAAGGCCAAACATGCCCTTTAAACCGCTCCTCATTGAGCTTGTTCTCCAGACCCTTGATCATTTGAGTCGTCCTACTTTGGAAACATTCCAATTTGTTAACAGTTCTCTTCAGTTGCGGGGCCCAGAATTGGACACAGTGTGATTCCAGGTGTGGTCTGACCAAAGCAGAATAGAGCATGGGTAGCATGACCTCCCTGGATCTAGACACTAGACTCCTATTGATGCAGACCAAAATCCCATTGGCTTTTAAAGTTGCCACATCACATTGTTGGCTCATGTTTAACTTGTTGTCCGTGAGGACTCCAAGATCTTTTTCAGACGTACTGCTGTTGAGCCAGGCATTGTCCCCCATTCCGTATCTTCTCCCATACTCAGGAGATCACCTGCTCTGAATTGTTGGGACTTGCATGTCTTTAAAGGGTCATGGTAAAAGGGCAGAGGTGACATTTGGAGCCCAGTTAAAGCAAACTGAAGGGGGAAGCATTGTGGCCTAGGAATGACAAGAAAAATGATGATGGGCCTCAAAAATTGCTATAGAAAATCACATTATTTATTTATTTATTTATTTATTTATTTAAAACTTTTATATCTCGTTCTTCTCAATCTCCGTAGAGGGACTCAGACCGGCTAACAGCAAGGTTTCAATGCTACAGTAAAGTCTAAAACAACATATATCAACAGAAAAATTAAAATACATATAAGCCAATTCGCCAGTAGTAAAATCATGTCCAAACTCAGTCCACATGTGGTCAATAACTTTGTTCAATTGTCGGGCTCGGTAATTATTCTGTGAAGGCCTCGTTCCAGAGCCAGGATTTCACTAGCTTCCTGAAGGTCAGGAGGGAAGGGGAGGAGCTAATCTCATTCGGGAGGGAGTTCCATAGCTGGGGGGCCACCACAGAGAAGGCCCTGTGTCTCATTCCCACCATTACCAATTTTTAGGCCCATTACTGTTATGTCTCATGTTTACAACTAAATTCGTAAATACAGTAATTACTAAATAACGTTACTGTGTATTGAAGTGCTTTTTCTGTTGATTTGTTGTAAAACATTGTGTTTTGGTGCTTAATTTGTAAAATCATAATGTAATTTGACATTAATCCTTCCTTATTATCCAACATTTTGTCTTATCCAACGTTCTGCTGGCCTGTTTATGTTGGATAAGCGAGACAGTACTGTATAACATGCTCTATTAGAGTCATCTTAAAATAATCGAGAAAGTTTATATCTGACAAGCATAATAAAATCTACACAAAGAGCTTACTTACTTAGGCAATCCCTCGTTGTACGAGGATGATGGTCCTCCAAGATCAGTGTACTGGCGGTGGGTCCGTAGGTGACTGTGGAGTCCTACTCTTGATCTGCATCTTCTCCTGCAGTGAGGGCATCGGTTTCCAGGTGGAAGGCGGTCCTGGTCAGGGTTGGCTTGATGTGCCTTCCTCTTGACACATTTCTCTCTTTCGCCCTCCATTCATGCCTCTTCAAATTCTACATCACTGCTGGTCAGTGGTCACAGCTGACCTCCAGCTGGAGTGCTCATAGACAACCATATCACTCTATTTTTCAAAATTTTTGTAAGAGCACCTTTGGGAATCTGTGTGTGCGTGTGTTGTTTTATTATTTCCTCTCCTCTGAAGTTTTTCAATGAGGGGAAACAGTATATTAGCGAGAAATCGACAATCTGAGTTTGCGGATGTTTATGGAGCAAGTTTGTTTTCTGCTGCTTTAGAGGTTTTTGATAACAGATACTGTCCCTACAAATGCATATCCTTGAAGTGATACCATGAACATTACAAATAAAATTGGAATCATTGGCAAATTTAACTCGATCTTTTTCAGTCCTGTAATGTAATTGCAGTTCATCAGACCCCAGTTTTAGATGATTGAAAGGATTTGTCCAAGGGAAAGAGAATTAAGTCTTTGCTGAAGGTTTTGTGCAAAGTTTAAAAAATGACCTCAGGCGCTCAGTTTTTTGTGAATCCTCATACATGTTCTTGTGTTTGTCTCCATGTCATCGACATATAGGCCTTGRGTGGGAATTAAGGCTGCTCCCCCCCAAGAAGTGCAGTGGTTCTGCTCCAGGTGCGCCAGCAAAAGGAAAGACAAAAAACACAAGAAGTGGAAACACAAAGCCCACTGAGGTCTGTGRGGGGATTTGTCGGACTGTCGCTCCAGCACTTCAGGCCGGCCTTCCTTTGAGGAYGGCGCTCGGGCAGCCGTCTGCTCCCTCTCCATTGCCAGTGGGTTTCAAGGATTATGATTCTTGGGAGAATCAGGAATACACATATACACACAACATACACACYCACACTGCTGGCTCTGAGCTGGCCTTTCCCCTCTCCCTRCTTTATCACACGGTGTYAATGTTGATCAAGAATCGCCGGCCGAACTCACCTGCTGAAAAGCAGCAAACGGAGAAATCTGGGGCTCGAGGAGGCAGCTGCCCTCTTTCTCAAAGACAGCGGTGACACTTGTAAATATCCTTGCCYTCCCCAYTTGTTTTTCTCCTCTTCCAAGTCGCTCCTTTGAGAAGCAGAAGAGACTGGCGAACGCAAGCAGCTATCCTTTGGGAGTGATTTCTGTAACTCTCAGCCCCCCCCCCCCTTATAACCCCAAGAATCATAAACGATACAAGGTTGGGGAAGGAAGGGGTGGAGGAAATTGGTAAATATTTTTGTTTCTGATAAGGATGTATGAAGCTGTTCTTGCTTTCCCKCACCTTCCTGATTTTTATGAGCTAACAGAAATAAAATATGCTTTAGTTCTTTTGTGAACTAACTTGTTATTTATTGATTTACTTTTTAACAAACTGTTGTGGCCTTTTCCTTCTTTTGTACATTGTTGCAGGTTTTGTTATTGAGTCTGTAATATGAGGAAGACTGTTCCACCTACTTTGCTCTTCTGAATTTTAATTTGTTACCTTCTCTCTTTTGTGCTTGTGCATTTTTCTTGGGGCATTCAAGCACTTCACATAAATAGGTTTTTAAAACTTAAATATCTCCAGTGCACTTTTCAGAGCTTGGGATAAGGTGGTATGTTACTTACTTAGGCGATCCCTCGTAGCCCAAGAATGATGGTCCTCCAAGTGTAGTGTCTTGGTTGTGGGTCCGAAGGTGGCTGTGGAGCCCTATTTTTGATCCGCATGTTCTCCCACAGTGAGGACATTAGTTTCCAGGTGGAAGGTGGTCCCGATCAGGGTTGGTTTGATGCACCTTTCTCTTGGCACATTTCTCCCTTTCGCCCTCCATTTTTCCCTTTTTGAATTCTGCAGCACTGCTGGTTACAGCTGACCTCCAGTTAGAGTGCTCAAGGGCCAGGGCTTCCCACTTCTCTGTGCCTATGCCACAGTTTTGAAGGTTGACTTTAAGCTCATATTTAAATCTCTTTTCCTGTCCACCAACATCATGTTTTCCGTTCTTGAGTTGAGGGTAGAGTAACTGCTTTGGGAGACTTCACTCCACT
>NW_026847549.1:11104209-11148325 GCF_025583915.1 Anolis sagrei ordinatus
TATGGAGGCAATGAGTTCCACAGAATTGGAGCATAGATCGAAAAAGCTCTATGCCTTGTAGCTTCCAGGTGTGCCTCCCTAGGGCCCGGTATGTAGAGGAGATTTTCCTGGGTGGATCGAGGCGACCACTGATGGGAAAAAGGAATGAGACGGTCCCCAAGATATAAAAGTCCTTGGCCATTTTGAGCTCTAAATGTCAGGATCAATATCTTGTAAGAGATCGAATGTTCTGTTGGTAGCCAGTGCAGTTGTAGAAGGTGATCGGGCATTCGGACAACATGGCCTGTCCAGCGGAGTTGATGGCGGAGGAGCATCACTTCAGTGCTGGTGGTCTTTGCTTCTTCCAGCACGCTGACATTTTTTCCCAAGAGATTTGCAGGATTTTTTGGAGGCAACGCTGATGGAATCGTTCCAGGAGTTGCATGTGACATCTGTAGACAGTCCACGTTTCGCAGGCATATAGCAGGGTTTGGAGGACAATAACTTTATAAACAAGCACCTTGGTCTGCCTACGGATGTCCCGATCGTCTTAGGATGGTAACTTTAAGGTATCTTAGTGTGGTAACATTTTCCTACAGTTATATATGATTATATAGATTTGTAAAGGGAAGGGACACATTACATTCCCCACCTTGTTGTCAGAGTTGCTTCTCTACAATTCTATAAATTTAGTTCTTCCTCTGCCTGAAGATACTTGGAGAGGTAAAACCCCCAAAAGCAGCCAAGTGGTTGACACTATACCCCCCAAATTACCTCAACTGAAATGGCATAGAAATCACATTTGTGAATGATGTATGCATGTGCTTCAGAAACCAGGTTTCTTCTCAGGGTTTTGTAGGAAAACATGGGCATTGCAATACCACATATGTGCATCATATTCAAATGGAAAGTGCCGAGGACAACTTTTGCCAATTTTGAGTATTTTTTTTTCACATCAAAGTTATAAAAAAGATGAGAAAGAAAAAAATAATGCTTGAAGAATATTATTTCAGATAAAAAAAGAAACTGAAAAATTGAAGGGTAGGTGTCATCCTTCCCTTCTGTGGATCTCAAAAGATACAGTAACTCTTTGAAAGGTATGTATTTTGATTCTTAGCAGGTCAGATAGATCAGCAGTAGCCAGTCCTTTACTGTGTCTCTGAGAGCTGGCTGGAGTCTGCCTGCTGCTTTATTGAACTGCTCTGTTAGCTTTTCACACCAGCGGTCCATTAAAGAAGCTCCATGAATGTATGGTTTCTACCACCCATCTGCTTGTGACCTTACAATGTCATCTCAGCAACTTCCCAAGGTTTGCACCAAGCTCAAAACTGAATGTTGCAAATTATGTTGGATCCAATGTTGGTTTAGCCTTAGATGTCATCCTTTTTCTGCACATATTGGTGAAAATGCATCTGTCAATCTAAAACATGAGTGCACATTAAATGATATCAACCAGTATTCTGAACATAAAATCCAAGAAAGTACGTAAGCTATTAGCAAATGTTACAGTACGAAAAGAACTTTTTGGTTGGGACAATCTATTGGCCCTGCATGGTACGGCCAGTAGATATCGCAAGCTAAAACATTCAGAAGGCCAAAGGTTCTCCACCTGTCGTGGTTAAAAAAGCATGTGCCTGATGTGTGACCATTTCACAGCATTTTTGTATCAATTGCATTTGTTATCACTGTTCAATGTGCTGGTTTATTCAAGGACTGGATTTCCATGGGGAGCAAGTTTCCCTGTAGACCAGTGGTTCTCAACCTGTGGGTCCCCAGGTGTTTTGGCCTACAACCTCCAGAAATCCCAGCCAGATTACCAGCTGTTTGGATTTCTGGAAGTTGAAGGCCAAAACATCTGAGGACCCACAGGATGAGAACCACTGCTGTAGACTACTGACCAAAAATCTCAGATCCAGCTTGTATAGCTGCAATTAAACTTGGTAAGTACCTAAACACTAGGAAACAGTACATTTCATGGTGATAACTGTTCAGTAGAAGAACAGATGACCTCAACTCTCATTTGGAGATCATTAAATATATAGGTCTTTAGCTGTGTTTTTCTGGATTGGCAGGGGTTGGACGCAATGGCCCTTGAGATCTTTCCCAGCTATGATTCTATAAAAGGCAGCATCATCTTCAGTGTTATGGGATGACATAGATTTGGGACTTCTGGCTCAATGAAAAGGACCATTTTTTAACAGTACCAATAGCTTAGCAGGGCCACAGGCAAGGGATTGTGGAAGCTGCCAAAATTTTGTAGGACCAAAGTGAGGGTGGAAATCAGAATCATAGAGTTGGAAGAGACCTTGATGGGCCATCTAGTCCAACCCCCTGCCAAAAGTAGGAAAATTGCATTCAAAGCACTCCCGACGGATGGCCATCCAGCCTCTCTTAAAAGTTTCCAAAGAAAGAGCCTCCACCACAAACTGTGAGGCTTCCCAGATACTGAACTATTAAATCCAAGCTATGCTAGGCTGGACTGCTGGGAGGTATTTTTCACCATTTGGGCCCCTAGATTGAAGTAGATGTTCAGTCACTGACATCCCAAATTTAAGGACTGAAGTTTATAGGGCTACACAAGACCTTGTTTTCATAGAGTCAGGAATGCTTGACCTTCTGGATATTGGGACTGCAAATTCTACAGTCCTTGAATATTGGCCATGCTGTGTGTACATGGGAATTGCAGGTCAAATGTTTCCCATCCCTGCTTTACCTGTAAGAGTGACTTTTAATTGACAGCACTTTGCTATACAATGAAAATGTGTGTATGGAAACAAACAACACAATTGCTTTTTCTCACATATGGAACACAAGAGCTATGGGGAACGAAGAAGAGGTGGCACAACCTCATGGCTTCTTAATGAAATATTCCTTCAGAATACAAGTACCAGCACTGAAGTAACTATAATATTGTCAAATGGAGTTTAGACAAAGAAAAAGGAGCCGTCAAAGTGACCAAGGAAATGAGAGTACAGTTGTCGCTCCACAATTTGTGATTTAACTTCCAGAAGAAGTTGATGGTAGAGTTTATTATGTATGTATGTATGTATTTGGAACATTTCTATCCCGTCCTTCTCAACCTCTGAAGAGGAACTCAGGACGACTACCAACAGGCACTATTCAACGCCGATACAATATAATAACATAGCACAAAATACAATTAGCATAAATTAAAACAGTAATAAATATACATTAAAAACCCTTTGCCATTCCAATTGGTTATCCAAATCAATCCATTGTAGTGCACTAAAAACATTATCTTCCTCAGCAAGTCAGTCTATTCTGCAAACGCTTGATCCCACAACCAAGATTTGAGCTTCTTCCAGAAGGTCGGAAGGGAGGGGGCACATTTAATCTCATTAGGGAGGGAGGTCCACAGCTGAGGATCCACCGCAGAGAAAGCCCTGTCTCATCCCCACCAAACAGATCTGCAATGGCGGTGGGACCGAGAATAGGGCCTCCCCAGACGATCTTAAGGTCCTTGGAGGTTCGTAGAGGGAGATACATTCGGACAGGTAAACTGGAAGACCTAGAAATAACTAGAGAAGTGTTCTCTTATGTAGAAAACAGAACCGCGGTGGCGCAATGGGTTAAACCCTTGTGCCGGCTGGACTGCTAACCTGAAGGTTGGGTTGCTGACCTGAAGGTTGCTGGTTTGAATCCGCAAGATGGGATGAGCTCCTGTATGTCAGCTCTAGTTTGCAGGGACATGAGAGAAGACTCCCATCAGGATGGTAACACAACCAGACGCCCCCTGGTCAACATCTCTGTAGACTGCCAATTCTCTCACACCAGAAGCAACTTGCAGTATGTTCTCAAGTTGCTTCTGACATGATAAAAATATAGAAAATATTTGTGATTTTTCAATTTTATAGGGGTGTACTGTGACCTTCACCTTGGCTAATGTGGAAAGCTGACTACAACAAAGAAAAGAGGTCCAGGTATGAATAGTTTAAAGTGGTGTTTCTCAACCTTCCTAATGCCGCACCCCTTAATACAGTTCCTCATGTTGTGACCTCCAACCATAATATTATTTTCGTTGCTACTTCATAACTGTCATTTTGCTACTGTTATGAATTGTCATGTAAATATCTGGTTTGCAGGATGTATTTTCATTCATTTTACTAAATTTGGCACAAATACCCACTAGGCCCAAATCTGAATACTGGTGGAGTTGGGACAGGGATCGGTTTGGTCATTTGGGAGTTGTAGTTGCTGGGATTTATAGTTCACCTACAATCAAAGAGCATTCTGAACTCAATCAATGATGGAATTGAACCAAACTTGGCGCACAGAACACCCATGACCAAAAGAAAATACTGGAAGGATTCGGTTGGTGCTGTGCTTGAGTTTTGGAGTTGTAGTTCACCTACATCCAGAGAACACTATGGACTCAAACAATGATGGATTTGGACCAAACTTGGTATGAATACTCAATATGCCCAAATGTGAACACTGGTGAAGTTTGGGGAAAAGAGACTTTGACATTTGGGAGTTGCAGTTGCTGGGTTTTGTAGTTCACTTACAATCAAAGAGTATTCTAAACCCCACCAACAATAGAATTGGGCCAAACTTCCCATAAAGAATCCCCATAATCAACAGAAAATATTGTGTTTTCTGATGGTCTTTGGCTACCCCTCTGACACCCCCTCATGCCCCCCCCCCAGGGGCTCCAACCCCCAGGTTGAGAAACGCGGGTTTAAAGTGTATCATTATCTGCAATGCTTGAAATTGGGACTGGGGGAAATTGACTTGAGGAGCCCCATAACTTGTATTTTGGGGCAATGTTTTCATTTCTCCCCCATCTCTGTAGCTATACATTTGCTGGCAAGCAGTCATGGCCATTTGAACCCTCAGTGAACAGCCAGATTTCAAGGAGAAGGTCTCATCAGGGGGAGAAACTTCTCGCTGAAACTTTGCAGACAGGCGCTTGCTGAGCAGAGTGTGATGCCTTGAACTCCCAGGTGTAACGTCAGCAGTCTTTTGCAGAGATAATCTTCTCTAGGAGCAGTATGTAGAGCTGAGAATATAATTTCTGAGGGTGACAAGGTGTTCTTTTTCTCCCCCTCTCCTCTGAAAGGTGTCTGCCACAGAGTACAGTGGGGGTCTTTATCCTCCCCATCTGATTTGCGATTCCAAACGTCCTGGGGAGAAAAGAAAATCGGAGAGTATCAGAACCGCCCGAGTTCGCCTTAGCTTTCCAGAGATAAAATATAGTGCATTACCCTTCTGTATCACCTAAACCTCCTTTGTTCCCTTTTGAATAGGACGATTAAACAAAGGCCGACTAACCAAATTAAAGTATAAAATGAACCCAGAGATATGGAGACCTTGCCAGCAAGAATGTTAATGAATGAAGTTCACTGAAGCCACTCTGGCTAAGTTTTCAATACTAATAGTTTTATGCCCAATCTTTAGATCGCGGTGGGGTATTTTTTCTCTCCCTTTCTCTGCCTTTAGAAGTTTTCAGAAGTCTCAAAGTAGATGCATTTCCTTGCCGGGAGAACGAAGCAGATAATGCTCTGAATAACGTCTCTCTTAACAAATGGTGTCAATCACTCTCCTTCTCTCTCTTGAGAAAATGATCTTTATTTAACAGGATTGCACTTGGTGGGGGTGAGTGAGTGGAGAAATCTGGAATTGCATGGCTTCTCTAAACCATCAAAAGGCCGTTGACCTATATAACCACGACTGTTGACCCAAGGAGTCATAAACATCCGAGGTCCTCAGTCAGCCTTCTGTATCCTTGTACTTTCCAGATAAGATGAATTATGGTTCTCATTATTTCACCACTTGCATGGGAAACGGTTGTACTGATAGACAATGTAGTCCAACACATCTCAAATGTGTGCAGATGTAGGAGCTTGCTTACCAAACAAGTGTAAGGAGATATTTTTAAAAGCCGTCACAACTATTATTTCTTAGTCTAGGTTGTTGTAGGTTTTTCGGGCTATATGGCCATGTTCTTAACCTTCCTAACGCCACAACCCCTTAATACAGTTCCTCAGATTGTGGTGACCCCCAACCATAAAATTGTTTTCATAGCTACTTCATAACTCATTTTGCTACTGTTGTGAATCATAATGTAAATATCTGATATGCAGGATGTATTTTCATTTACTGGACCAAATTTGGCACAAAAATCCAAAGTTTGAATATTAGTGGGGTTGGGATTTAAAGTTAACCTACAATCAAAAAGCATTCTGAAGTCCACCAAGGATGGAAATGAACCAAGCTTGGCAACCAGAACTTCATGACTAACAGAAAATACTGGAAGGGTTTGGTAGGCATTGACCTTGGGTTGTGGAGTTGTAGTTCACCTACATCCAGAGAGCACTGTGGACTCAAACAATGATGGATCCGGACCAAACTTGGGAAATACTCAATATGCCCAAATGTGAACACTGGTGGAGTTTGGGGAAAATAGACCTTGACATTTGGGAGTTGTAGTTGCTGGGATTTATAGTTCACCTACAATCAAAGAGCATTCTGAACCCCACCAAATGATAGAAGGGGGCCAAACTTCCCACACAGAACCCTCATGACCAAAAGAAAAGACTGTATTTTGATGGTCTTTGCCAACCCCTCTGACACCCCCACACGCCCTGGGGCCCCCCCAGGTTGAGAACCACTGTTCTAGAAGCATTCTCTCCTGATGTTTCACCTGCATCTATGGCAGGCATCCTCAGAGGTTTTGAGGTCTGTTGGAAACTAGGAAATTTGTGTTTATATATCTGTGGAAAGTCCTCCTCCTGCTGTGACTGGCTGGCCTCTCAGATAAAGGAAGGGCTGTTTCTGAGACTCCACACAGGGAGGGGAGAGCAGGCATGCTTGGCACATGGCAGCATGGTGCACATGTCCGGGCGAAGGAGAGCATGCAAGGCTGGAGGGAGGCATGTGCCCACGAGTCTCTTCAAGGCATGGGGGTTCTGTGTGGGAAGTTTGGCCCAATTCTATTGTTGGTGGGGTTCAGATGCTCTTTGATTGTAGGTGAACCATAAATCCCAGCAACTACAACTCCCAAATGTCAAGGTCTATTTTCCTCAAAACTCCACCAGCATTCACATTTGGGCATATTGACTATTCGTCCCAAGTTTGGTCCAGATCCATCATTGTTTGAGTCCACAGTGCTCTCTGGAGAGCTTCTTGGCAGGGGGTTGGACTGGATGGCCCATGAGGTCTCTTCCAACTCTTTGATTCTATGATTCTATGATTCTATGAATGCTTCTAAAACATGGCCATATAGCCCGAAAAACCTACAACAATCCAACTTGCAGTTTCTCAAGTCGCTCCTGACATAAAAAATGCACAAAATTATTTTAAACATTGTGTATAAAATTACCTCCAAGCTCTGTGTATAAGGTGTTCAGGAATCAAGTGCATTTCATGCTTAGCCTTGGGTCCCATCTCCAAGATATCTCCTAATGCACATATATGCAAATACAGCTATACAGGTATCTATATAAAAATTCAAAACTGACTAGTCCCAAGTATTTTGGATAAGGGGTCGTCAATCTGTACCATATTTCCTGGGTGAGTCTAAAACTCAGAAACGTTTGAGTCCACCCTTTCTGATTTCTTGACTGCCGTCTTCATTGTAATTAATGTCTGATCCAAGCTATGGAAAATCTTGAACTGCTTCAAGGGATTTATTCCCTACTTTAAAGGTATGTAAACAACCCGTGGTGCTTATTTTTGTGCCACTGGTATTTAATTATAAACCTGCCTTTTCACTTTCTTCCTTCACTGTCTTCAATAGTCTTCCCAAGTCTTTGCTATTTTGGGTAGTACAGAAGAGTCTCGTTTATCTGACCTTCATTTATCCGACATTTTGTCTTATCCAACGCTCTTATCCGATGACCCCCTTTTCCTCCAGCATTTTCCCTTCAGCAATTTCCCTTCAGGAGCGCACACCAATGCTCTCTCCATTCCCAATAAGTGAAAAAGGCAAGAAAAGGAAGAGGAGGAGGAGGGAGGAAAGCGGGGAGAAGAGGCAGGAGCGGAAGCGGAAGCGTCCTCCCTCCTTGTCTTTGTGATTTCCTCGCTCCTCTTCCACATCCGGGTACTTCCTGCTGAGCCACTTTAGCCCTGAGGCATTGCCTTGCCTTAACTCTTTGAGTCCCTGTTGTTAGTATTCTAGGTGTCTAGCACTATGTCGGATCAGTAACAGTAGGAGACTCTGTATTATCCAACATTTTTGTTTATCCGACATTCTGCCGACCTGTTTATGTCAGATAAGCAAGACTCTACTGTAATATGAGTGAACTATAATATTACACTATGAGGGTTGAATGAAGAGTAATGCCTCAACCTTTGTAACTCCTCAACAGATGGCAGTACTGATAGCAGGTACTGGCTTGTTCAGTAGACTCTCCTCTACAGTTCCATTTTGGCGGGAAGCCTTAGCATTGAACGGTTGTGTTGTTAAAGTGCAAAGTATGGAACCCTGCGCAGATGGTCGGTCAATGCGACTTAAGCAACATGCAGTCATTGAATTCTTGACAGCAGAAGGTGTCACCCCAAAGGAGATTCAACAGAGAAAGATTGTGTTGATGTGAGTACTGTGCATCATTGGGTGAGTAAGTTTAAAGTTGTTGAGGTGGGAACATCTGACTTGCGTGACAAACAAAGAGTTGGATGTCCTGTGACAGCAACCACCGAGTTTCACAAGCAAAAGGTTGACAGATTGATTCAGGATGATTGTCGTATCACTCAGAGAGAAATTTCAAGCATAATCGGCATTTCACAAGAATGTGTGGGTCACATTATTGCTTTGCTTGGCTATCGGAAGATCTGTGCACAATGGGTACCCAGGAGGCTGACACCTGAAATGAAAGCGCACAGACTTCTTCCATGACAGCTTCAGAAAACTTGTTCATCATTGGAGAAATGTATCCAATTGTCTGGTGATTATGTGGGAAAAGTGAATAGTGGTAGTTAAAGAGCACATTCTAAGGATTATTTCTGCGTTCGATTTATTAAAATATTCCCATCCAAACCCAAGTAACGAAGGTGAAGTCATTACTTTTCATTCAACCCTTGTACATTTCAATTAAACATGGATGAAAGATGGACTCTTGAAATTCCCAATGTGATTCTCTTAGCAGTGGGTCGCTCCTCAGCATATATATTTTCCTCCTTTGATGAGAAAGCAGGTTCTTCGCAAGGGCTGCCAACAGCTTGGCAGACCTTATTCCTTCCCAGCCAGGTTAATGCAATCTGTGTCCTTCACTTGGGACACAGAGAAAGAGACCTGGCTTTATAGACTCATAGCCTGGCCATTCTGATAAACATCTTTCTGGATGTTTGCCCTACATTTATGAAACTTAAGTCAGTCTTCTAGGCAAAGAGAAACAAGACACGGTCTTCTAGGTCTTAATTCTATTCATTTCTTTAAAAATCGTGGAGTTCAGATATTATTTTCCTTCTGCACAAAAACTTCCAGTGCCCCAAAAACACATTATCCTATATATATAATCTCTTTGGGCCACAAAAATGAACATGCACAGTCAAATAACATGAGTATTGTTAAGATGGTAATTGAAGTGGTATCAAACTATAAATTGTATAGTGTATAGTGTAAATCAGGCATGGGCAAACTTAGGCCCTCTGGGTGTTTTGGACTTCAAGTCCCACAATTCCTAACAGCCTCAGGCCCTTTCCTTTTCCCCCTCAGCCTTAAGCGGTTGAGGGGGAAAAGGAAGGGGCCTGAGGCTGTTAGGAATGGTGGGAGTTGAAGTCCAAAACACCTGGAGGGCCCAAGTTTGCCCATGCCTGCTGTAGATGCACTTCCAGTGATGCTTCTTAGACCAATGCAAAGGCCATTCTAAACTGGCACTTCCAAATTTGGTGATTTTCCCAAACTGAGCATCTGCCTTCTAGCTCACGCTGAAGCAAAGAGCACAGCAGGGGGCAGAGCAACCTTCAATAGCCTGCAGCTCCGCCCCTGTCAACCACCTCCACCAAGTCTGGCCTCCTTAATGAGAGCATTCAACACACACACACACACACAACTTGGTTGCTTCACTACATCGGCTATTGCTGCAAGTAATGACAGTGTGAATAAATTGTCAATATTTAAGGCCTTGCATGGTCTGGGGCCGATGTACCTGAGGGACCGCCTCACCCCCTACTAACCCCAGAGATCCCTCCATTCTGAGGACCAAGATCTATTGGAAATTCCCAGTGTCAAGACCTTGCATCTAACAGCAACCAGACGCAGAGCCTTCACAGCAGTGGCACCATCACTCTGGAATACTCTGCCACCTGAAGTCCATGCCTTGCGGGACTTATCAGCTTTCCGCAGGGCATGTAAGACATATCTGTTTCGACAGGCCTTTGATCTCTGATATTGTTGTTTTTAAATTGTTTTAAATTGTTTTTAAATTGTGTTAGATTTTAGCCTGTTCTTGTAAGCCGCTCCGAGCCCCAGGGGAGTGGCGGCATATAAGTTTGAATTATAAATAAATAAATAAATTTCGTGAATAGTGTTTGCAGTTCTGGAGGGACTCTTAATTTTTTGCATCTCATAGACTTAGCATGGGGATTTGGTTAACCAGTTAAAATTCATGAGTAAATTGGTTTTTAAAAAAATCTGAAACATTTCGGGGGGGGGGGGGGGGTCGGGACCCCTGGGGGGGTTGCCAGGGGGTTTCAGAGGGGTCACCAAAGACCATCAGAAAACATACATTTCTGATGGTCTTAGGAAACCCTTTGGCAGAGAAGGCTGAAGATCTCTCCACCTATCCTTCTCTTCCTTTTTGGAAACAGAAGGCAAATCTGCACACCAAAAGTCCTCCTCCTGCTGTGACTGGCTGGCCTCTCAGATAAAGGAAGGGCTGTTTCTGAGACTCCACACAGGGAGGGGAGAGCAGGCATGCTTGGCACATGGCAGCATGGTGCACATGTCCGGGCGAAGGAGAGCATGCAAGGCTGGAGGGAGGCATGTGCCCACGAGTCTCTTCAAGGCATGGGGGTTCTGTGTGGGAAGTTTGGCCCAATTCTATTGTTGGTGGGGTTCAGATGCTCTTTGATTGTAGGTGAACCATAAATCCCAGCAACTACAACTCCCAAATGTCAAGGTCTATTTTCCTCAATATCCACCAGTGTTCACATTTGGACATATTGAATATTTGTGCCAAGTTTGGTCCAGATCTATCATTGTTTGAGTCCACAGTACTCTCTGGATGTAGGTGAACTACAACTCCAAAACTCAAGGTCAATGCCCACCAAACCCTTCCAGTATTTTCTGTTGGTCATGGGAGTTCTGTGTGCCAAGTTTGGTTCAATTCAATCATTGGTGGAGTTCAGAATGCTCTTTGATTTTATGTTATCTGTAAACAACTAAAATAATCCCCCTCAACCCCACCAGTATTCAAATTCGGGCGTATCGGGTATTTGTGCCAAATTTGGTCCAGTGAATGAAAATACATCCTGCATATCGGATATTTACATTTATGAAAATTACAATTATGAACTAGCAATGAAAATAATGTTATGGTTGGGGGTCACCACAACATGAGGAACTATATTAAGGAGTTGTGGCATTAGGAAGGTCAAGAAACACTGATTTAGATGATTGATAAAGTGTGTGTCGAGTTTATTTACTTACTAATGCAAGATGTAAATCCACATATTATTTAATAATCCAAATAGCTCCTCCACTCCTTATAGCACAATGTATAAGGTTGCTATAGAAGGAAAATCAAGAAGGGTAAGTTAAAAAAATCAAAACATAATATGAACTAACAAAAAAAAAACATACTAAACACATCAACAGGTTAAAACAGGCAGAATAGCTGCACAAAGTATTTTGAAGTAAAACAGCAATATCCAAAGGTTGTAATGTTGTATTCTGTGAACTAGTTTTGGTGCCAACTGGGTCTCTGCAATACAAAGCAAGATGCAAAACTGTTTGGGGGTGGAAAGGAATCTCCAGTTCTGCCAGTGGAGAATGGTTTGTGAAATCTTGGACATCATTTCCATTGTTATTGATGTGTGTCACAATTTTGGGATACATCTACACTGTATAATTAATGCATTTTGACACCATTTGAACTGCATAGCTTAACACTATGGAGTTCTGGGAGTTGTCATTTGGTGATGCACTAGCACTCTTTGGAAGAGAAAGCTAAAGACCACGCAAACTACAACTTCCATGATTCCATTGCATTGAGCCAGGGCAGTTAAAGGGGTGCCAAAATGCATTAACTCTTCTATATCTGAACATGAGGAAGAACTTCCTGACTGTGAGAGCCGTTCAGCAGTGGAACTCTCTGGCCAGGAGTGTGGTGGAGGCTCCTTCTTTGGAAGCTTTTAAACAGAGGCTGGATGGCCATCTGTCAGGGGCGATTTGAATGCAATGTTCCTGCTTCTTGGCAGGGGGTTGGACTGGATGGCCCATGGGGTCTCTTCCAACTCTTTCGATTCTATGATTCTAGGGAGGGTGTTCCATAGCCGAAGGGCCACCACTGAGAAAGCCCTGTCTCTTGTCCCCGCCAAACTTACTTGTGACGAAGGCGGGACCCGAGAGCAGGGCCTCCCCAGATGATCTTAAAGTCCTCAGTGGTTCATAAGGGGAGATACGTTCAGACAGGTAAGTTGGGCCAGAACCGTTTAGGGCTTTATAGGCCAAAGCCAGCACTTTGAATTGGGCCCGGTAGCAAACTGGCAGCAAGTGGAGATCCTATAATTTTCTTAAGTCCCAAAGATTGGTCTTAATACATGTGCCTCTTGGTAACTTCCATGAAGTCTCTTTGGCCAAACATTTCATCCCCAATCCGTGATTCATCCACTGAGATGTCCCATGCATCCTCTTTCACTCATCTTAGCATTTCCAGATCCCAGAGCTTGAAAACCTGGAAAGAAAGGGAGGAAAACACCTTGAATGCAGCAGGATATGACGAGTGGTTCATTTTTTTCCCAGGTAAATCTATTTATCATCCTTTCTTCGTCACTGCAAAGATGTTTATCAACTCACTTTTAACCATGGCAATTTGTGGTCAATGGAAAAATTAAGAGTGACTCTGGGAAGGTGCTTTAATTATGTGTTCTATTTGTTTTTAGCCCAGATGAAAGAGAAGTCAGGAGGGTAGTTTAAGGCGCTGTAAGGGAACGGCGTGTAGGCAGCACGCAATGAATCAAGGCCCAGATTAAGTTGATGCGGAAGCCGACTCCTTGAGTGCAAGAAAGCCATCTTTCTGGCTGGACCGCTGGTATTATCAGATGCTCACGGATGAGAACCAGGACATATAATGGCCACACAATGTCAGAGTGTGCCCAAAGTGGCAAAAGTTATCAAAGAACATTCAAGCTAAGACAGGATGCAACAGTTTGCTTTTGCCCAAGACTTGGGAAGGATAGGATTCTGTTTCTTCCTTTCCTCCCCCTACTCCTTGAATTAAATAAGTGCAAACTAAATGTGTTTTGCAGCAACTGAATTAAGGGGGAAAGTGGGAGGAGATGACAGGAATTGGGACATTTTAAAAGCAGCTTTATCAGCTGGTTTTCCCTGTAGTAGGCAGCAAGAGCACCTAGAGCTTCAGAGAGCTTCTGTTCAACCATCTCAAAGCTCCCTGCTTGAGTAGTAATGGCACAATCATCAGCATAGATGAAGCTCTCTGTCCCTTCTGGCAGTGGCTGGTCATTTGTGTAGATGTTGAACATGGATGGGGCAAGCACACTTCTCTGAGGCAGGCTGTTCTTCTGTTTCCACCATCTGCTTCTCTGGCCCTGGAACTCAACAAAAAAGCTCCTGTTTTGTAGCAGCTGAGAAAGTGGGACAGTAGAGGATTAATTGAGCCTGTCGCTGCCAAATAGGGACAGTTGAAGGGTATACTATTACCCCTTCCATCTTATTTATGTGCCAGTCTTGAATTGTTATGAATCTTTGTTCCCTGGCCTGTAGATTAGAAGCTCCCCAGACAATGGTTGTCCATTACTTCAGGCAATGTTGTTACACCTTTCCATAATAGCCACAGTTTCTGCAAAGAATTAGCTTTATCTATGTTACAAAGATAACCTGGTGGCGCAGTGGGTTAAATCACTGAGCTACTGAACTTGCTGACTGAAAGGTTGGCAGTTTGAATCTGGAGAGCGGGGTGAGCTCCCACTGTTAGCCCCAACTTCTGCCAACTTAGCAGTTCAAAAACATGCAAATGTGAGTAGATCAATAGGTACTGCTTCTGCAGGAAGGTAACGACACTCCATGCAGTCATTTTGGCCACATGACCTTGGAGGTGTCTACGGACAATGCCGGCTCTTCAGCTTAGAAATGGAGATGAGCAGCAACCCCAAGAGTCAAACACAACTAGACTTAATGTCAAGGAGAAACCTTTACCTTTACCTTTTATGGTGAAAAATCTTTGGCCTTCCAGGTGTTTTGAACTTCAACTCCCCTTGATCCCACCTAGCATCGACAGTAGTAGGGGATTGTGGAGGTTCAAGTCAAAAACTTTTGGACTGCATTGCTTGGATGTTCTGATGCTATCCAAGTGTGAAGAACCTTTCATCCGCCAGATATTTTGAGCTTCAGTTCCTCGCTGCCTAATCCTGCATGACCTGCCCTGGGGGATTATGGGAGATCAAGCCAAAATATTTGGGCTTCACAGTCCGCACCAGGGCTAATCCTTCCAGTAATCTTCCTTTGCTAAACATAAACAGTGTATCTAGTTGGCTCACATCTATCCCATCTTATCCTTACCTCCTCTGGTATGCACGTATGAAGCCACTGTATCCTAAGGCTACATCTACACGGTAGAATGGATGCAGTTTGATATCACTTTAACTGCTATGGTTCATTACTATGGAATTTTTGTTTACAAGGTCTTTAGCCTTCTCTGCTAGGAAATCTTCTTGAGGAGTGAAGGCTGGAAAATGGAATCTAAAGTCAACTAAAGTGAGGTACCTCTGAGGATGCTTGCCATAGATGCAGGTGAAACGTCAGGAGAGAATGCCTCTAGAACATGGCCATATAGCCCGAAAAAACCTACAACAACCCAGTAAAGTCCGTTTTTTGGCCGAAAAGGTGATGAGGTTTGGGTCCAGACATTTCCTTTTCAAATAATCTAATAGAGACACACAACATCCCCCAAAGAAACACATAGTGCCCCTACTCCAGGGATGCCAAACCCTTTTTCATTGAGGGCATCAGTCTAATGGTTAACTTCAAAGGAACATTGAACCCATGGACAGAGAATCCCTGGATACAGGGGGCAAACTATAACATGGTAGTTGGTGCTCTTTAGTTTGTGACCCTATTTGGGTCCCCAGATGTTATTGAACAACAACTCCCATTACTTTTGATGATTTATCATTTGGACTTCAGATACTGGGAATTGTAATCCAACAACATTTGTGGCTCTGAGGTTGGGGAAAGGTTAAAGTCAGACATCATATGAACAAGCCTTGATCTAAATTCCACTCTCCTGACTAAACAGACCAAACTGCAGCCTTCCAGTTACTGATGGATTACAACTCCCATCAGCTGTAGTCATGATGTCTAATGATGAGGAATGCAGGAGTTGTAGTCCAGCACCTGGAGAGACACATAACATAACATGGTGGGCTTGATTTGACCCAATCTGACACATGTGCCCTAGTCCATTCGATTCCTGTCACTGTCATAGAAAAGCTTATTAATATTACTGTCTTTGACTTGTTGTTGTTGTTCATTTGTTCAGTTGTTTCCGACTCTTTGTGACCTCATGGACCTGCAGGGGCGGCTCAACCCATTACGCAAAGTAAGCATTTGCAGTATAGTTGATTTTGCCCAGGGGCGCTCTTGAGGCCTCTTGGGGGAAATAGACCTTGACATATGTGAGTTGTAGTTACTGGGATGTATAGTTCACCTACAATCAAAGAGCATTCTGAACTCCACCAATGATGGAATTGAACCAAATATGGCACACAGAACTCCCACGATGAACAGAAAATATATATCAATGATTGGTGGGGGGGGGGCACCAAAATACTGTTTGCTTACCATTGAAAATTACCTAGGGCTGCCTCTGTGGACCAGCCCACACCAGAGCTCCCTGTCGTCAGTCATCACCCCCAGCTCCTTCAAGGTCAATCCAGTCACTTCAAGGATGCCATCCATCCATCTTGCCCTTGGTCGGCCCCTCTTCCTTTTTCCTTCCAATTTCCCCAGCATCATTGTCTTTTCTAAGCTTGCCTGTCTTCTCATGATGTGGCCAAAGTACTTCATCTTGGCCTCTACTATCTTTGACTACATCTTCTAACATAGCCTTCTCTAGTCTGTCCAGATTTGTAAAACATTTTATTGCTTTATTTAAAAAAATTAGAAGAATGTAGTCCAGCATTTCTCAACCTGGGGGTCGGGACTCCTGGGGGGATCGCGAGGGGGTGTCAGAGGGGTCGCCAAAGACCATCAGAAAGCACAGTATTTTCTGTTGGTCATGGGGGTTCTGTGTGGGAAGTTTGGCCCAATTCTATCGTTGATGGGGTTCAGAATGCTCTTTGATTGTAGGTGAACTATAAATCCCAACAACTACAACTCCCAAAGGTCAAGGTCTATTTCCCCCAAACTCCACCAGTGTTCACATTTGGGCATATTGAGCATTCATGCCAAGTTTGGTCCAGCTCCATCATTGTTTGAATCCACAGCACTCTCCGGATGTAGGTGAACTGCAACTCCAAAACTCAAGGTTGATGCCCACCAAACCCTTCTATTTATTGAATTTATTTAAAACTTTTATATCCTGATCTTCTCAACCTCCGCAGAAGGACTCAGACCAGCTAGAGGGACTCAGACATTCTAGTATTTTCTGTTGATTATGGGAGTTATGTGTGCCAAGTTTGGATCAATTCCATCATTGGTGGAGTTCAGAATGCTCCTTGGTTGTAGGTTAACTATAAATCCCAGCAACTACAACTCCCAAATGAGAAAATCAATCCTCCCCAACTCCACCAGTATTCAAATTTGGACATATCAGGTATTTGTGCCAAATTTGGTCCAGTGAATGAAAATACATCCTGCATATCAGATATTTACTTTATGATTCATAACAGTAGCAAAAATACAGTTATAAAGTAACAATGAAAATAATTTTATGGTTGGGGGGTCATCACAACATGAGGAAATGTATTAAGGAGTCATGGCATTAGGAAGGTTGAGAACCACTGATGTGGGAGAAGCATGTGTAGTGTAGTTGGAAGAGTGGCTGTTCTCCCTTGAGGATCCCTCCCATGGAAGCGTTTCCCTTTTGCACCACTTTGCTAGCTTGAAGAGCGAGTCGGCCCGCCAGCCAGCGAGTGATCCATCCTACACTGAATTTCTCAAGAACGAGAGGAAGGTGTTCATCCAAGATTCCTGTCAAAGGCGGTGACAGGTCTCCACCTTAATGAGTTCCTCATCCTGCCAACATTTGGGTGATGCCATGCCCATCTTGGCAAGCCTTTGCTCCACATGTTCTGCTTTGGAACACTTCAGAAAACAAGCGTATCTAAAGGAAAGCAAAGAAAAGCAAAGGCTGCCTCGTCTCCCTACAACAAGCTCGGCTCCAATCCTATGCACTGAACATGGTGGGCCTTCCTTCTGAGTTGACCCACTTGCTGTTAATATCAACCACTTTTTGCCTGCAACGTCTGCCTATCAACATAACTGCCGCCACTCCAGACTCCAATACTAAATGTTACATTTTGGAGATAGAGTTTGCAGATAAAATTTCACATTCAAAATGCACATTTTAATTGTGAACACAGCATTTCAAAATAGTTGACGAAACCTATTGTATGGGGAGGACTCGCTGGTGTTAAATGTGGAAGCCCAAGATCACGGGGAGATTAAGTGCAGATGCCAAGCATTCATTATTCAAAGGATGTTCCAATATGATTGATGTCCTTGTGTGCAGCACTTCATGACCTTAGGTCTTCCAGATGTTTTGGACTTCAGTTGTCAAAAGCCCAAACCAGCATGGCAAACGGTCCAAGTAGGAATGCTGGGATTTGTAGTCCAAGAACATACAAAGTGCTTTAATATGATCCCCACACTAGTTCAGCAAGAATTAATGCGGCTCTGAATTTAACAAAGGAACTATCTTTTCTGAGGATGCTTGCCATAGATGCAGGCGAAACGTCAGGAGAAATGCCTCTAGAACATGGCCATATAGCCCGAAAAAACCCACAAGAACTGAGTGATTCCAGCCATGAAAGCCTTTGACAATACATTGAACTATCTTTTCATAGAAATACAGATGAGCAAAAAGTCATTTTGCTGGGTTGCTGTGAGTTTTCCAGGCTGTATGGCCATGTTCCAGAAGCATTATCTCCTGAAGTTTCCATATCTATGGCAGGCATCCTCAGAGATTGTGAGATTTGTTGGAAACTAGGCAAGTGAGGTTTATATACAGGGTGGGAGAAATAACTCTTGTCTGCTTGAGACAAGTGTGAATGTTGCAATTGGCTACCTTGATTAGCATTGAATGGCCTTGCAGTTTCAAAGCCTGGCTGATTGCTACCTGAGGAATCCTTTGTTGGGAGAGGTTAGCTCAACCTCTAAGGATACCTGCTATAGATGTGGGTGAAATATCAGGAGAGAATGCTTCTAGAACATAGCCAGACAGCCCAGAAAACTCTCAGCAACCCAGTGATTCAGGCCATGAAAGCCTTCGACAGGTCATTTTGCTGTTATTATTAAGGTCAATCAATCAGCCATCAGGCTGCATCAACATGACAGAATTATAGTAGTTTGGCACCACCTTAATTACTATGGCTCAATGCTATGGAATTATAGGATTTGTAGTTTAGTGATTTACTAGCACATATTCCCAGCATTATTCAGTGATTGGAGGGGCTGCTGTCCCTCTGTTTTCATCCCTCCTTTCTCTTTCTTTCCTTCCTTCTCCTCATACCTTTCCCCCCTTTCCTTTCTCTTTTTTCCTTCCTTTCTTGTTTCTTTCCCTCCTCCTTTTTCCTCACCTTCACTTCCTCCCTTCTCCTTCCCTTTCTTTCTCTTCTTTTAATTTTTATATCTTTCCTCCCTTCCTCACTTCCCCTCATACACGTCACATTTATTTCCCAGTGACACCACAGAGTGCCACTTCACCTAGTAACAGGCAATCCAGTGACATTCTTATAAAGAAAATGGACTGACACCAAAGGAAAATAGGAACATGGGTGAAGGAATGCTGGGTTCAGAAAAGGAAGAGACATGAGAGATCGTATCACAAACGTATGTTGGATAATGAAGCCAAATACTGCTTTCCTTTATGCATACACACTACACACAGACACATAGCCAAGAATACACACACACATATTTAATTAACATACAATTTTAAAATATACATTGAAAATAAACATCTGGGAAATATAAAAACCAAGGCTAAAACCACCCCATATGAGAAAATAAAATATAGGCCCACTCTTTCCCAGCAAGGTTTGGGCAGCAAATTCCATCATTCCTGCATTTCTTTTCTCAAATTGTACAACAATGTTGCAACCCACCCCAAGAAGTGAGGAAAGGCGGGCAAGAAATAATAATAATAATAATAATAATAATAATAATAATTATTATTATTATTATTATTATTATTATTATTATTATTATTATTATTTGAAACACCCCAAGATGAGTCCACAGCAGACACTGTTGAATTGGATCCCATGTCGGACAAGTGTCTAGGACTGTGTGATGTATCGGCAAATAATGCATGCAGATCCCAGTAAGGTGGCCTTTTGCAGCTGGCAGATGGTAATTTTGTCAGCGCCGATTGTGTTTAAGTGCAGGCCAAGGTCTTTAGGCATTGCACCCAGTGTGCCGATCACCACTGGGACCACCTTTACTGGTTTGTGCCAGAGTCTTTGCAGTTCAATCTTTAAACCCTCATATTGTGTCATCTTTTCCAGTTGTTTCTCTTCGATCCTGCTGACACGTGGAATTGCAACATCAACAATCAATACTTTGTTTTTTAACACGATTGTGAGGTCAGGACTATTGTGCTCCAAAACTCTGTCTGTCTGTATCCGGAAGTCCCACAGTAGCTTGACGTGCTTATTATTGTTATTGTTGTTATTATTATTATTATTATTATTATTTGAAACACAACAAGATGAGTCCACAGCTATTATAATTGTTGTTGTTGTTGTTGTTGTTGTTGTTGTTGTTGTTGTTGTTGTTACATGTGCCTAACATATAGCCATTCCAACATGAATGAGAATCTTCTCTGTAGAAGCACCACAGTTAGAATGCCCTAATCTTGGAGTCCCCATTGACACCAATAATGACTTAATTTCGTTCTCAGGTTAGAATAGTTTTAATTAAAGCCTTTGTGGTCTACTGTTTTGTCCTGTTAGTACTCGTGCATGGTTTTAACTGTTTGAAATGTTTTTAAGGTGTTGTGACTGTTGTGTAGCAGTTGAGTCAACAATGTGATGTAGCAGCAAAAAAAAGCCAATGGGATTTTGGCCTGCATCAATAGGAGCATAGTGTCTAGATCTAGGGAAGTCATGCTACCCCTCTATTCTGCTTTGGTTAGCCCACACCTGGAATATTGTCCAATTCTGGGCACCACAATTCAAGAGAGATGTGACAAGCTGGAATGTGTCCAGAGGAGGGCGACTAAAATGATCAAGGGTCTGGAGAACAAGCCCTATGAGGAGCGGCTTAAGGAGCTGGCATGTTTAGCCTGAAGAAGAGAAGGCTGAGAGGAGATATGATAGCCCTGTATAAATATGTGAGAGGAAGCCACAGGGAGGAGGGAGCAAGCTTGTTTTTTGCTTCCTTGGAGACTAGGACGCGGAACAATGGCTTCAAACTACAGGAGAGGAGATTCCATCTGAACATGAGGAAGAACTTCCTGACTGTGAGAGCCGTTCAGCAGTGGAACTCTCTGCCCCGGAGTGTGGTGGAGGCTCCTTCTTTGGAAGCTTTTAAACAGAGGCTGGATGTTCATCTGTCAGGGGTGATTTGAATGCAATATTCCTGCTTCTTGGCAGGGGGTTGGACTGGATGGCCCATGAGGTCTCTTCCAACTCTTTGATTCTATGATTCTGTGATTCTATGACTGTTGGATTGTGACCCTGGTGACCAGGGTCTTGATTTCTGCTCAGCCATGAAAATTGATTGGATGACTCCGAGTGAGTCACACACTCTCAGACCCAGAAAACGCTGAGAAAGTCTTCCCTTATGATAATGGTTCCCAACCAGTGGTTCGCGGACCACCAGTGTTCCACAAGAACTAAAATATGGACGGCAACACATTTAAAATTGTAAGCCTTTATTCGTTTTAATAAATCCACTGCTAAGTGGCAGGCGCCAGCAAGAAGGACATTGGGCAAGCACAGGAGGCCGGGGAGAGGGCAAGAAATCAATGGCACGTGTCACATACTCATGCCATTCAGCATCAGTCAGTCACACACATTCTTTTGTCTTATTTGACTATGTCGGTGATTCTGGTTTGTTGTTTAGTGGTTCGATGGCTCCAGTAGTTTTACTGACTGTGAGTCCTCAATATTCATATTAATTTTTGACTTATTTAATGATGATTGAAATGTTGGAGAGGTTGCAGAAGAAATCCAGGAAGAGCTCATTGAATTTCAAAATGATAGAAACTGCAAGAAAGCATTTAAATCAGATTCTCTTGGGAAGTTTTGGTGTAAAAAAGCAATTTTTATACTAAGATTCGAGGAATCGCCTTGCGCTATCTTATGCTCTTCTTCACAACTTATTTATGTGAACAAGAGTTTTCTACTTTGCTGATAATTAAAAACAAGTCCAGGAATTGATTGAAAGTAAGGGATGATATGTGTGCAGCTTTGAGCAATAATATTAGCCTTAGGATTACCTAACTTGTAAAGAAGATGCAAGCTCTAAAATCACATTGATGTAAATCAAATTTCATTACCTATTTAAAATTTTATTTTTAATATTATAATAGTACTCTTGTTTCATGTTAGTATTAATATATTAAAAGTTTTGATTAAATGTATCATCAAAGGCTTTCATGACCGAAATCAGTGGGTTGTTGTACGTTTTTCGGGCTGTATGGCCATTTTCCAGAAGTATTCTCTCCTGATGTTTCAACAGAAATGAAGAAGCCATGAAAATCTGGCTACCAATATTTTAAAAAAAAATCTAAAATCATAACAGTACTAAATAAAAAACAGCACACAAAAACAGGGGAACTCTGGACAAGTAACAATGTCAGGATGTAGTCTTCGAGCTAAAGTCAACATAAGCTGAAACCTCCTTCCTGACATTGAAGTAGAGCTGACAAACAATCAGGAACAGCTAGTCGCCTCCCAACAAAGGATTCCCCCAGGCAGTAAGAAGCCAGGCCTTGAAAACTGCTAGGACATTAAATGCTAATCAAGGTGATCAATTGAAACATTCACACCTATCTCCAACGGACAAGAGTTCTTTCTCCCACCCTGGACATTCCGCATATATATAAACCTCACTTGACTAGTTTCCAACAGACCTCACAACCTCTGAGGATGCCTGCCATAGATGCAGGTGAAACGTCAGGAGAGAATGCTTCTGGAACATGGCCATACAGCCCCCAAAACTTACAACAGCCCAGTTTTGATTAAAGCTTATTTTTAGATTAACACAGTTTAGTATTCTTGAAACTTGTGGTCCCTGCTAACAACAAAAAAATCAAAGTGGTCCCTGGTCAAAAAAAAGTTTGGGAACCACTGCCTTATGGTCCCCACAGGATGGAAACAGCCTGAAGGCACACATGGTCTAACCAAAGCAGAATAGAGGGGTAGCATCTAGGGAAGTAATGCTACCCCTCTATTCTGCTTTGGTTAGACCACACCTGGAATATTGTGTCCAATTCTGGGCACCACAATTCAAGAGAGATATTGACAAGCTGGAATGTGTCCAGAGAAGGGCAACTAAAATGATCAAGGGTCTGGAGAACAAGCCCTATGAGGAGCGGCTTAAGGAGCTGGGCATGTTTAGCCTGAAGAAGAGAAGGCTGAGAGGAGATATGATGAGCCATGTATAAATATGTGAGAGGAAGCCACAGGGAGGAGGGAGCAAGCTTGTTTTCTGCTTCCCTGGAGACTAGGACATGAAGCAATGGCTTCAAACTACAAGAAAGGAGATTCCATCTGAACATGAGGAAGAACTTCCTGACTGTGAGAGCCGTTCAGCAGTGGAACTCTCTGCCCCGGAGTGTGGTGGAGGCTCCTTCTTTGGAAGCTTTTAAACAGAGGCTGGATGGCCATCTGTCAGGGGTGATTTGAATGCAATATTCCTGCTTCTTGGCAGAATGGGGTTGGACTGGATGGCCCATGAGGTCTCTTCCAACTCTTTGATTCTATGATTCTATTCTATGATTCTACATCAACAACAATTATGTTTACTGCTTCATATTTTAATCGTTTCAGTGAATTTTATTCTATGCTGCCCTCTGACCTTTGTGTGATGGATCGGATGGAAATATTTTATAAATAAATAGTATTTTTTATTTGCAAAGTGAAAGTTTCACCTGACACTTCAGAGATGAAAATAGATTGTGACCAAGATGGCAACATTTGTTTAATTAGGAAACACACACAAGCTGGAAGTTCAGTTTTCTCCATGTCTACAGGAAGGAGCAAGTTTCCTCTCCTTTCTCTGCTCCTGAGATGATTGAATGCAAACTAATTCTGCAATTTGAACTCAACCTGCAGAAATGGACGTAAAAGCTGAAAACGGATGTGATAAAATGAGTGAGAAACTGGGACATTTGAAAAAGCCACCGAATAAGTGGGATGACAGAGGAGTAATACGGAAAGTCCTTGCCAATTGGAACAGTGGGAGGGGGTGTGATAGGTTGACCTCTTAAAAAATTAGCCAGGCCTATTAATATGAAAATTTCCAAGTACTTGAATGAATTAAAGAGCCAGAAATATGAAGCACTTAGTAAAATAATTATGGATATCTTAACAAGGTGTTACAGCTTTTGTGGACTATAGTTCGCTTCGTCAGATGCATAAATGTTTTGTGTGGTATATATATATATGCATATATATGCTGTGAATAGCTGGACCGTGGAAAGAGGGAAATGAAAGACAGAGAGCACCGACAGTGGCAATTACAGTGATTCAGGCACGGTGGCCATTTAGTAAATTGCTGCTGATAACACAAACATCCTGGCCCCAGGTGAGTCAATGGCACCTGTAGCGTGAGAAAGCTCCAAGACACCTCTCACGTCCCTTGTTTGTTTGCTTGCTTTTGCCGGAGCAGCCAGGTGAGTCTTTTCCGTCACTTGTTTCTAAAGAGACAAAACCCTGTGGTGGTAAGGAGCGCCCACATTACATTGACATAACAGGAAAAAAGAAATCAAGAGTTACTTGGAAACATATCCAATTGAAGTTGGACTGACTGTACAACAAAAAGAAAACAAAACCCACACAAGAGTGGATACCTTTTTTGGCCAACCAGAAGGCACCAAACATGCCATGCAAGATTTTGAAGCTCCACCAGCTTCTTCTCCAGGAAAAAAAATTAAAAATCAGACAGGAAAGGAAAGAAACACAACAGTGGAGGAGTCACAGGCCTACGTTTTGTGTCGGATTTTGTTTTTGTTTTGTGGGATCTGTAGTATTTCCTTCCGGTGGTACAAAGTGAGCATCCCTGATCTAGATTTCTGAAATCCAAAATGCTCCTAAATTTTCCAGTTGGGTGACTTATGGTTCAATGTACACAAACATTGTTTCTTGCACAAATTATTTTAAAAATATTTTCAGAGTGTGTGAATAAGATATATATTAAACATACATGAGTTTCACATTTAGACTTGGATTCTATCTCCAAGAGATCTGATTATGTACATATATGCAAATATAAACATTCCACAATCCAAACAGATATTATTATGTTTATGCTTATGTTTATGTTTATTTATACCAGTGGTTCCCAACCTGTGGTTTGTGGAGCACCACTGGTCTGTAAGAACAAAATATGGTCCGCAACCTCACCATTACGTAGCTTAGGCGATCCCTCATAGTCCAAGGATGATGGTCCTCCAAGTTCAGTGTCCTGGCAGTGGGTCCATAGGTGACTGTGGAGCCCTATTCTTGACCTGCACCTTCTCCCACAGTGAGGGCATTGGTTTCCAGGTGGAAGGCGGTCTCGGTCAGGGTTGGCTTGATGCGCCTTCCTCTTGGCACATTTCTCTCTTTCACCCTCCATTCATGCCTCTTCAAATTCTGCAGCACTGCTGGTCACGGCTGACCTCCAGCTGGAGCAGTCAAAGGCCAGGGCTTCCCAGTTCTCAGTGTCTATGCCAGAGTTTTTAAGGTTGGCTTTGAGCCCATCTTTAAATCTCTTTTCCTGTCCACCAACATTCCATTTTCTGTTCTTGAGTTCGGAGTAGAGCAACTGCTTCAGGAGACGGTGGTCGGGCATCTGGACAACGTGGCCGGTCCAGCGGAGTTGATGGTGGAGGACCATCGCTTCAATGCTGGTGGTCTTTGCTTCTTCCAGCATGCTGACGTTTGTCGGCCTGTCTTCCCAAGAGATTTGCAGGATTTCCCGGAGGCAGCGCTGATGGAATCGTTCCAGGAGTTGCATGTGACGTCTGTAGACAGTCCATGTTTCGCAGGCATATAGCAGGATTGGGAGGACAATAGCTTTATAAACAAGCACCTTGGTATCCCTACGGATGTCCCAGTCCTCAAACACTCTCTGCTTCATTCGGAAATAAGCGCTAGCAGAGCTCAGGCGGTGTTGTATTTGGTGTCGATGTTGACTTTGGTGGAGAGGTGGCTGCCAAGGTAGCGGAAATGGTCAACATTTTCTAATGTTACACCATTAAGCTGTATCGCTGGCATTGGAGAGGGGTTGGCTGGTGACTGGAACAGCACTTTGGTTTTCTCGATGTTCAGACATTGAACATCACCATTACTACATCGTAACAAGCAGGTAGTGACTACTGGATGGCATATGTTCTATATCGGAAACCAGAGTTGGGTTGCTGTAGGTTTTTCAGGCTGTATGGCCATGTTCTAGAAGTATTCTCTCCTGACGTTTCATCTGCATCTGTGGCAGCCATCCTCAGAGGTTACAAAGTTGGTTGGAAATTAGAAAAATTGGGTTTATATATCTGTGGAAAATCCAGAGTGGGAGAAAGAATACTTGTCTGTTGGAGGTAGGGGTGAATGTTTCAATTGGCCACCTTGATTATCATTTGACGGCCTGACAGTTTTTAGGTGTGGCTTATTACTGCCTAGGATAATCCTTTTTGAGAGGTGATTAGGTGTTCCTGATTGTTTCCTGTCTGGAGTGCCCCTGTGTTTGAGTTTTGTTCTTTATTTACTGGTATAATGTTAGAGTCAGGAGAGAATGCTTCTAGAACATGGCCATACAGAGCGAAAAACCTACAACAACCCAGTGATTCTGGCCATGAAAGCATTCAACAATACATAGAAACTAGTGCTGATGTGGTCCAGCCAATGCAATTTTCTGAATCAGAACCTCTAATAAACTGAATCTAAAGTTGACCAAAAACGGATTCACAACCCTTTTGGTACTAATGTTGGAAAGTGGTCATAGAATCATAGAATCGTAGAGTTGGAAGAGACCTCATGGGCCATCCAGCCCAACCCCCTGCTAAGAAGCAGGAATATTGCATTCAAAGCACCCCTGACAGATGGCCATCCAGCCTCTGCTTAAAAGCTTCCAAAGAAGGAGCCTCCACCACACTCTGGGGCAGAGAGTGCCACTGCTGAATGGCTCTCACAGTCAGGAAGTTCTTCCTCATGTTCAGATGGAATCTCCTCTCTTGTAGTTTGAAGCCATTGTTCCGCATCCTAGTCTCCAGGGAAGCAGAAAACAAGCTTGCTCCTTCCTCCCTGTGACTTCCTCTCACGTATTTATACATGGCTATCATGTCTCCTCTCAGCCTTCTCTTCTTCGGGCTAAACATGCCCAGCTCTTTAAGCCGCTCCTCATTGAGCTTGTTCTCCAGACCCTTGATCATTTTAGTTTCCCTCCTCTGGACACATTCCAGCTTGTCAATATCTCTCTACAATTGTGGTGCCCAGAATTGCACCACAATGGTCAATTGGTCGCTGGTCAAAAGAGAGGTTGTGAACCAGTGATTTATACCCTGCTTTTCTCTCCAACAGAGCCCCCGGTGGTGTAGTGGGTTAAAGCACTGAGCTGCTGAGCTTGTTGATCGAAAGGTCGCAGGTTCGAGTCCGGAGAGCGGCGTGAGCTTCCGCTGTCAGCCCTAGCTTCTGCCAACCTAGCAGTTCGAAAACATGCAAATGTGAGTAGATCAATAGGTACCGCTCCGGCGGGAAGGTAACGGCGCTTCATGCAGTGATGCCGGTCACATGACCTTGGAGGTGTCTACAGACAACGCTGGCTCTTCGGCTTAGAAATGGAGATGAGCACCACACCCCAGAGTCAGACATGACTGGACTTAATGTCAGGGGACTATCTTTACCTTTACCTTTTCTCTCCAACAAGAGAAAATAAACAAAATGCAAGCAAGCAAACTAAAATACTTCTGGTTCCAAGCATTTTGGATAACATATTCACAACTTACATGGCAGTAGGGTTTTTTTTAAAAGTCAATCTCATCACAACAGTCTCCAAAACCAATGCTTAGAAAAGACTCCAAAATTCAATTAGGACAAAAATCGTATGTGTTTTTTGGGTGAGAGACATCTTCTCAAACGATGCTGGGTCTGGCCTGGGGTTCCACATGATGCAACCGGCTGATTTCGCATACCTGGGCAGCGTTCCAGGCCTTGCATGAATTACGCAAAGAAGAAGAATGTGTTGGCCAGGTGTGAGTGTCACTCTGAGCTTTCCACATCCAGCAAACTATTTTAATTCTTTGGGCAATGAGATGTCTGATTAATCTGTTTATCTCAGGTCGAGGTGTTCTTATCAGCACCCAGTTGCTCCGCTTCACATCAGAGGATCTTTCTTTCTCACACTTTTACTAGTTTGAGGTATGCTGGTATGATGCAAGATGATAGCTTAGTCACTTTCCGGAAATACAGCCATATAAAGAGTAATGGGAGGAAGGGTCATGTGATAGGCATGTGACCAAATCTAATTTTCCATGGTCCCAATCTGGACCTTGGAAATCCCTCTAGATGGCTTCACGCACACACCCTTCCATATGACACCATTATTTGGTTATTTCAAAGCTTCCTACTAGTGGGATACACATAGGGTATCAATTTCTCTTAAGCCAGTAAAGCAGTGGTTCCCAACCTGTGGACTGTGGACCACCAGTGGTCCACAAAGACTAAACTATGGTCCGCAGCCTCATCATTATTACACTGTTGCAGTGAGAGTGACTGGTCTTGTGAAACCCTCTTATAGTTCAAAGTATGGTTGTTTGTGGGCGAGCAGATGGCGACTACTGGATGGCATATGTTCTGTATCAGAAACCAGAGCTGATGTGGTCTATCCAATGCAATATTCTGAATCCAGTACCACAAATAAGCAAACCAAATCTAAAGTTGACCAAAAACTGATTCATAACCCTTTTGGAACTAATGTTGGAGAGTGATCCCTGTTTAAGTGGTCCCCGGTCAAAAAAAGGTTGGGAACCACGGCTTTTTTATTTTATTTTTTTGTCGTGTCAGGAGCAATTTGAGAAACTGCAAGTCGCTTCTGGTGGTAGAGAATTGGCGATCTGCAAGGAGGTTGCCTAGGGGACGCCCGGATGTTTTAATGTTTTATCATCCTTGTGGGGGGCTTCTCTTATGTCCTCGCATGAGGAGCTGGAGCTGATAGAGGGAGCTCATCCGTGCTTTCCCCGGATTCGAACCTGCAACCTGTCGGTCTTCAGTCCTGCCGACACAGGGGTTTAACTCACTGCACCACCGGGAACCACAGCTGTAAAGGTTAATATTCCCACACCTCTCCTTTCATAAGCAAAATCTGAGGACAGATACAGAAAGTTCGAGGTGACTAATAAACAATCCACACTGCAGAATGATAGCAATTTGATGCTACTTTAACTGCTATAACACCATCCTATGGAATTTTTAGTTGTAACAACAGAGCTTTCTAACAGAGAAGGATAAATCTCTCTCTCTATAAAAGTCAATGCATGTATGTTTGTACCGCCATGTGGGCCACAGCAACACATGGCAGGAGATGGCTAGTCTATATAAATAAAAATGTAATGTTCATTTGTGGGATTAACATAACTCAAAAACCACTGGGTGAATTGACACCAAATTTGGACGCAATACACCTATCAGGCCAACGAGTGACCATCACTCATAAAAACACTGAAAAACACAGCAGAAGAGACTTTAAAAGACAAAAAATAAATATACATTACAACACATGCACAAAACCACATATATATATATGCAAACACACCTATATACACATATACACAAATATATACATACATACACACACATATATACACACACAAAGCACATATACACAGACTGGACCACAGCAATGCATGGCAGGGGATGGCTAGTAACTCACTAAACTGCAAATCCTAGAATTTCATAGCATAATGACTGATTGATGGATGTTCTTTGTGTGTGTGTGTGAGGAGTGACTTGAGAAACTGCAAGTCACTTCTGGGGTGAGAGAATTGGCCGTCTGCAAGTATGCTGCCCAGGGGATGCCAGGATGCTTTACCATCCTGTGGGAGGCTTTTCTTATGTGCCCGCATGGGAAGCTGGAGCTGACATATGGGAGCTCACCCCACTCCCCTGATTCGAATCTCTGACCTTTCGGTCAGCAGTCCTGCTGACACAAAGGTTTAAATCATTGCACCACCGGGGGCTCCTGTTATCGATCCTCATAACAGAAGTATTTTTTACTCATTTTTATCTCTGCAAAAAGATAGCTCCTTTGCTTAATTTAGAACGGAATTAAGTCTTGCTGAACTAGGGACGGGGATCACATAGCACCTTACATGTTCGGGCCTGGCTAGCGTAGGTGAGGAAAACTAGTAGCTGAAATCCAACAATATCTGGAAGACCATGTAGTTAATACTCCCTGTTGCATTTTCAAACAAATATGAATTACTAAGTTCTTGTGGATTTTTTCGGGCTATATGGCCATGTTCTAGAGGCATTTCTCCTGCCGTTTCGCCTGCATCTATGGCAAGCATCCTCAGAGGTAGTGAGGATCCTCTGAGGATGCTTGCCATAGATGCAGGCGAAACGTCAGGAGAAATGCCTCTAGAACATGGCCATATAGCCCGAAAAAACCCACAAGAACTTAGTGATTCCAGCCATGAAAGCCTTCGACAATAAATATGAATTAGTCTAATAGTTATGTACTACTTAGTTTATTTCATATCCAGAAATCCCTTGCAATCTTGGGCTCTGAAGTACGGTTTGTGTCCCTGATGCAGAAATCCGGATCTGCTTCAATTCCCTGCTGGACTGGATATTCTGCTGTCAGGTGGCCGATTCAGTGGCCAGCGTATTATTTATTGCAATTGGGCCTTACCATCGGTCATGGGGGAGGAGAGAAAAGGCTTAACAAAGACTCACGGAGGTTTATCTATAGGAAGCTAAACAAACGCATCTTGCTCCTCCGTTATCTTCTTGTTAACAAAATGCTATCGGGAGGCACTAAACATCAGCATTTACCACACAAGGGCCCTTTATCTAGCATGATGTATAGAGAGGTCGTCAATTAGCCCAAGGAACTGGTAGATACCTGCCATGGATGCTCTCCCCTTTTCAAAGAACCCGTATTTATTTGTTTTGTTAACATAGCTATAGTTTTTCTGTGTGTGTGTCTTGTGCTTCGGGTGAATATAATGGACACAAGACAGAAAAGAGTTGGTGAAAGTTGGCTGTGTGAACAGCAGTCTGTTCTCGGTCTCTACACATTCTGCGCCCACCAATCCAACTGTTCACAGATTGAAAGTATTACTAAAAATCCACAAAACAGACCATTTTATATAAGGGACACCATGTTATGCTTTTGCATATAATGAGATTTGAGTATTCATGGATTTTGGATGCTCAAAACAAACGCTAATACAGTGATTCGGAACATACTGTATCCCTTTAATACAGTTTCTCATGTTGTGGTGACCCCCAATCATAAAATTATTTTCATTGCTATTTCATAACTGTCATTTTGCTATTGTTATGAATCATAGTGTAAATATCTGATATGCATGATATATTTTCATTCACTGGATCAATACCCAATAGGCCCAAATTTGAATACTGGTGGGGTTGGGGGGATTGATTTTGTCATTTGTGAGTTCTCCATGGTCCCAATCTGAACCTTGGAAGTCCCCCTAGATGGCTTCACAGATGAGTTGTAGTTGCTGGGATTTATAGTTCACCAACAATCAAAGAGCTGTCTGAACTGGTTCCATTCTACCAATAATGGAATGGAACCAAACTTGGTACACAGAACTCCCATGACCAACAGAAAAGTTTGGTGGGCATTGACCTTGACTTTTGGAGTTGTAGTTCACCTAAATCCAGAGAGCACTGTGGATGCAAACAGTGATGAATCTGGACCCAACTTTGCACAAATACTCAATATGCCCAAATGTGAACACTGGTGGAGTTTGGGAAAAATAGACCTTGACATTTGGGAGTTGTAGTTGTTGGGATTTATAGTTCACCTACAATCAAAGAACATTCTGAACTCCGCCAATGATGGAATTGAATTAATCTTGGCACACAGAACTCCCATGACCAAGAGAAAATACTGGAAGAGTTTGGTGGGCATTGACCTTGACTTTTGGAGTTGTAGTTCACCTATATCCAGAGAGCACTGTTGACTCACACAGTGATGGATCTGGACCCAACTTTGCACAAATACTCAATATGCCCAAATGTGAACACTGGTGGAGTTTGGGGGAAATAGATCTTGACATTTGGGAGTTGTAGTTGCTGGGATTTATAGTTCACCCTCAAGGTTTCCGGTCCCCAGGTTGAGTAACGCTGCCCTAGTGGATACCAAGTCCTGATGGCCATGTTGGTGCCAAGTTATAGGCTGACATCCTGTTAGCAATGTACGCAGGTTTAACTTGCACTACACATGCAGAGTGAACTTTGTGACCAATATGCAATGGTTGTAGCCAGTTGAAATGATAGCAAGTGGAGTTCTGCATACTGAACCATTATGTTTCTGGATGGACATCAGAGTCACATGTGAACATGCATTGCACATTGCTGTTCTACTACACTGATCTTTAGTACAGAGACTGTGCAATGGAAGCATAATGTATCTCTGATGATGGATATTTATGATACATCGAAGCAATGTAGGATCTCAGCCAGAGTGACTTCCCCAGGCTTTGTGACTCACTCACATGGTATATTCAGGTGTCTTACACAATACACAGTTTTAGTACTTTGAGTCCACTTTACCTGTTATGCCTGTATCCTATGAAATTGTGGGACTAGTACTTCAGTGAGGCACTCCAGCTTGCTGGTAAGGAGTTCTACATCCCCACAAAATTACAAACCCCAGGATTTCATAGGATGTAACCATGATTGTTAAAGCAGTATCAAGGTGTACTCACTGTGTAGACATCCCTGTGATAAAAGCACTTGGTATTATCTTATGTGAACCATTTGTCTACCTAGACCAGCAATGGCCAAAGTATGGTCTACACTTTGTGTCCTCTAAGGAGTTTTTTTATATATAATCCTTGAAGTAGATTTTTGAATGCTCCAATTCCCTTATTTTTCAGCAGTTCTTCAGGGCAGGAAATTGGCCCCAAACTTGCAGAAGATGTCCACCTATGAGCAAGGCACTAAGATAGATCTAGATCCTAGAAACAAAAAATGCCAAGAGTTGTATCTGGGATATCTAGCAAACAAAGCATAGACTTTGGTACTGAACTAGTTGCAGGCAGAGAAAAGGGCTGTGTCTGAGATAGGAATCTGGTTGAGTGGAAGATCAGATTTCTGATGCCTTCTGATTTTTAAGAGTGAAGATTTATTGAGTTTATGTCATGATTTGTGCTGAGGATGAAAATAAAGGAGAAGGGTTTCTTTGCCCAGCATCTGATTCAGGGACAAACACAGATCAGCAGCACGAGCATCGTGAAACTAAGAAACCCACTCCTGCAGAGCATGAACCCCAAGGAAAAAGGGATACAAAGTTAAGGCAGGATTAAGGGCTTCAGGAAGCAAACCTGGAATTCAGTATTCCAGCTAGACTGCAATTAAGAACTGATGCCATTCAACTGAGGAGATCCAGTTGGTTGGCAGAGAGGAGATCCAACAGGTGGGATCACTTGGGAAAGTGGCATATGTAGCTGAAGACTGGGTGAGCTAGGTGCTGGAAGAAACGTTGGTGAAATTGCTACAGTCCGAATCTCTGCTGGTGAACCTTGACTTGACTGGATTTAGACTTTGGTATTGAATTACATTTTGGCTTGGAGCCTCGGTGTTGGTGAGATTATTTGGCTTTGAACATTTTGGAAAGAACTTTGGACTTCTCTTGTGTCTCATCCTTCTTTTGGCTGATTGCTGTGGATGACCTTCAACTGCTTTTGACTGTGAGTCGGTGTGTGGCTGTTTAACAGTAATTTGGTGGACAAGTCTCTGACAATTTATTGGGGATGATCCATCGGATAGGTTCAGTACCATTTGGAATGGTGAACCTATTCTGGATGTCTTTGAAAGCCTTAAAGGAGCTCTCCAAGTTCTTGAAAGATAGTACCAAAATAGCTTCAGCACCTTGGATAGAACCTTCCCAGTCTGATTTTTTTATCATGTCAGAAGTAACTTGAGAAACTGTGAGAGAATTGGCAGTCTGCAGAGACATTGCCCAGGGGACTCCTGGATGTGTTACCATCCTGTGGGAAACTTCTCTCATGGATGGGAAGCTGGAGCATGGGAAGCAGGAGCTGACAGATGGGAGCTCACCCTGTCTCATGGATTCGAACCACTGACCTTCAGGCCAGCAATTCAGCTGGCACAAGGATTTAATCCATTGTATCAACTCGGCACCAATTCAGTCCAATATAAAATGTGGAATGTCTTGGAAACATCAGCCTGGACTGGGAGATAAAAGCAGAGACCTTGAAGATTTCCTTCCAAACAGGTTCTGAACAACAGGTTGAACAAGCAGGTACACAAATTTGGTGACAATTGTCCCATTCTGGTAGGCTGCATTGTATTTTTTTTTTAATATTTAAGTGATCATTACTAGATGTGCACTTATCTATGAAAAAATAACATGAGAAATTGTCATCCTGTAATGTTTTTTTTTCTCCTGACCACCCATTTCTCTCTTTCTTTGGAGTCATATAAGCCTGCCATGATGATGATCTGATGCCTGTCATTTTACAGTGACTAGCTAAGCTACTGAGCACTGAGTTACTTAAAGTAGCTATTTTAAGTACCTACTAAGCTACTTAAAGCACTGAGCTGCTGAGCTTGTTGATCGAAAGGTTGCAGGTTCGATTCCGGGGAGTGGCGTGAGCTTCTGCTGTCAGCCCTAGCTTCTGCCAACCTAGCAGTTCGAAAACATGCAAATGTGAGTAGATCAATAGGTACCGCTCCGGCGGGAAGGTAATGGCACTCCATGCAGTCATGCCAGCCACATGACTTTGGAGGTGTCTACGGACAATGCTGGCTCTTCGGCTTAGAAATGGAGATGAGCACCACACCCCAGAGTCAGACATGACTGGACTTAATGTCAGGGGACTACCTTTACCTTTACCTAGCTAAGCTACATCTCCCAGATTTTGTTTTTTATCCTTTGCTTAAAAGTTAGTTTGCATGCATTTATATAAAGTAGACTCACAGAGGAGAGAATCAGGGACATAGCACTCCTGTATTTTTTCACAAAGCTTAAGGCTCACATACATTCTTTCCTTCTGAGTTTGCAATATCCTATCACTAAACACAATACAATTACTCCAGCCATGACAATACTGTGGGCACTGAATTCCTCTCTGCCATAATGAGGACTAGAAGCTGTCTCAACCTCTTAAATGAAAGTTGAGAGTGAGAAACATGTCAAAATCACTTTACATAGTTCTCTGCATGACTGAGATGTTTGTTCTCTAGTAGAGAGCAATTGTGGCTGATCTGAGCAAGCACTTGTTGTATTTCCTAATGTCAGCTATCGGCAGGTGATCCTTCAAACCACAAGGTGCCATTCCAAAACCCAATGCCATTGAACTTCTAAATGAAACCACTGGGAGAAATCATCTGGAGGCATGGGGCGGGGTTGCTATCAAGATGCTGATGACACCCAAATGAATTTTTCCATGCCTTCACATTGCTTCATGTCCCTGCATCTCTTCTATGTGACTCTTCTTTATAGCTTTAACTAAGGATAGTGTCTCTGCTCTGAAAGAATGCCTGAAGGAGGTAATGGGTTCGATGAGGAAACAAACTGAAACTCAATTCAGAAAATTCATTGCTTATTTTCAAGGGTCCTAACCTGGTGTTTTCAAATAGTCCTGGAGGGGGTTATGTTATTGTTAATTCGTTCAGTCGCTTCCAACACTTTGTGACCTCATGAACCAGCCCACACCAGAGTTCCCTGTCGGCCGTTGTCACCCCCAGTTCCTTCAAAGTCAATCCAGTCACTTCAAGGATACCATCCATCCATCTTGCCCTTGGTCGGCCCCTCTTCCTTTTTCCTTCCTTTTTCCCCAGCATAATTGTCTTCTCGAAGCTTTCCTTTCTTCTCATGATGTGGCCAAAGTACTTCATCTTTGCTTCTATTATCCTTCTCTCCAATGAGCAGTCGGGCTTTATTTTCTGAAATATGGACGTGTCAGGAGCAACCAGACATTTGTATTACATTTTAAACAAAACAAACAGACAAAACACAAGTTTGCAAGCTTGGTAGTTGATTAAATGTCCTTTGACCAGTATCTGGCCACTTGGAGTGCCTCTGGTGTTGCCGCAAGAAGGTCCTCCATTGTGCATGTGGCAGGGCTCAGGTTGCATTGCAGCAGGTGGTCTGTGGTTTGCTCTTCTCCACACTCGCATGTTGTGGATTCCACTTTGTAGCCCCATTTTCTTAAGGTTGGCTCTGCATCTCGTGGTGCCAGAGCGCAGTCTGTTCAGCGCCTTCCAAGTCGCCCAGTTTTCTGTGTGCCCAGGGGGGAGTCTCTCATTTGGTATCAGCCATTGATTGAGGTTCTGGGTTTGAGCCTGCCACTTTTGGACTCTCGCTTGCTGAGGTGTTCCAGCGAGTGTCTCTGTAGATCTTAGAAAACTATTTCTTGATTTAAGTCTTTGACGTGCTGGCTGATACCCAAACAGGATGAGCTGGAGATGTCACTGCCTTGGTCCTTTCACTATTGGCTGCTACTTCCCGGCGGATGTCAGGTGGTGCAATACCGGCTAAGCAGTGTAATTTCTCCAGTGGTGTAGGGCGCAGACACTCCGTGATAATGCGGCATGTCTCATTAAGAGCCACATCCACTGTTTTAGCATGGTGAGATGTGTTCCACACTGGTCATGCATACTCAGCAGCAGAGTAGCATAGCGCAAGGGCAGATGTCTTCACTGTGTCTGGTTGTGATCCCCAGGTTGTGCCAGTCAGCTTTCGTATGATATTGTTTCTAGCACCCACTTTTTGCTTGATGTTCAGGCAGTGCTTCTTGTAGGTCAGAGCGCGGTCCAGAGTGACTGGTTGGATCTTCTCGTGGTCCAAGGCACTCTCAGAACTTTCCTCCAACACTACAATTCAAAATCATCTATCTTCCTTCGCTCAGCCTTCCTACGGTCCAGCTCTCACATCCATGATGGGGTTATACTTCCCCTAAAAGACTGTTTGCATCCTGGGAATGTTTCTGGATCCATCACTTTAAATGACAGCTCAGATAAATGCAATGGCCAGGACTGCTTATTATCAGTCGTGTCTCTTCCTGGAATTGGAGGACATGAAGATAGTAGCACATACACTGGAAACCTGGCAAAATGGCAACTCCACATCTGTATGCTTGTCTACTATGCCCTGCCTCATGTACAGAGGAAGAATTGTTGGAGGCTACAGACACTGCCATTGCTGTTGTCCATTTTTGGTCAAAAGATATTTAGCCACCTGCGCTCCTTCTATTTTTATTGGTTTTACACTAATTTATGCAATGCTTTTGATATGAAATAAATAAATAAAACTGGAAACCTCAAACCTGGACTTCTGTTATATGCTGTATATTGGACTACGCCTGCAAATCATTCCATTGGAGGCCAGTTAGTTACTAGGCAAAGTACAAAGTGTTGGTTGTAACCTTTTAAACCTTCTATAGTTTGGGTCCAGGTTACCTATGGGATTGCCACCTCCTGAATAAATTGCCTCATACGCTAAAGGCTTCTTGGGGATCTTCATTCCAGTAATCCAGGATCAGATTGGCCATGTTCACCCAGATTATTTTTTCTTCACTCACCCCCAAATTGTGGAATGACCCGTCAGTAGAGCTTCAACGGCTAACTATACAGTCTGAATGTAAAACAGCATTAAAGACCTTCCAGGAGACCTATCCCAATTATTTTAGGTTATGAATTTTAAATGAAAAATGTATATATTTCGTATATATATAAAATGTATATATTTCGTGTATAAAACTGATAAAAATAGAAGGAGCATAAGTGGCTAAATACTCCTTGACCAAAAATGGGTAACAGCAACCGTATTGTCTGTAGCTTTAAACAATTCTTCCTCTATATATATGAGGCAGGACACTGTGGACAAGCATACAGGTGTGGAGTTGTCTGTTCTGCTCCACAGTCACACAAGGCGGAAGATTCTTCTAGGTAGTGCCATTTTGGCAGGCTGTCTTTTGATCTGCCCACTCCACTTCTGAGTATGTTCCAAACCCAAAATAGAGAATTTAAACTATGGACTGGCCATTTCAAAATGGATTGGTGTTACAAGTTCTTTTAACTGGTGTGATGTGATTTAACTGCTTTCTGTGTTTTTAACTAATGTTATGTGTGGCATTGTAAAGTATTGTTGTTCTCCACCTTGATCAATGGGGAGAGGTAGATAAGAAATTATTATATTCTTACATGTTGATATAAGACGACGATGATGATATATGTTTAGTAGGGCACCTGATGGCTCGAGTTAATGACCAGTAGCCGTATTCCTGAGATTGGCATTTGCAGATATGGATCACTATTGGTTCCTGTTTATTCATGCTAATGAATGTTACAAAGGAATGGATGGCTGCTGCTGCTGCTATCAGAAAAGAGAGATGGGAAAATAGGAGAGGGCTATGGCACTCCTACTGATATTATGTAGGTTACAAAGGGTCACAAAAATGGGAGAAGACTTACTGAAGTACTGCTGCTACATCTCTCAAAGTAGAAAAAAATGGGAATGAGAAAACAGGAGGCCGCATAGACCGTTATGGAGGCATTAATTAGAGACCTGAGCAGCTTTATTGTAAGCATAATAATAATAATAATAATAATAATAATAATAATAATAATACACTTTATTTTCTGCCCTTCTTCCCTAGGGAACTCAGAGCTGATTACAGAATTTGCACAGGCAAACATTCAATGCTTTTACATTCAAATAAGACATACTAACAAAAATGACTTAAATCAAGAAATACTTTTCTAAGATCTACAGAGACACTCACTGGAACACCTCAGCAAGCGAGAGTCCAAAAGTGGCAGGCTCAAACCCAGTACAATACTGGTCAAAGGATATTTAATCAACTACCAAGCTTGCAAATTTTGTGTTTTGTCCGTTTGTTTGTTTTGTTCTGTTAGAAATGTAATACAATTGTCTGGTTGCCCCTGACATGATAAATAAATAAATAAATAAATAATTTTTCCACGTTTATGATCCCACCAATTCTTTACTACTGGCAGGTAGTACTTGCAACATAAATTCCAATGAATCATTTGGGCCATAGAGTTGTGTCTTTGTTTGTAGTCTGTCTGTGCAATTTTCTTGCAACAGCTGAGGATATGATCCATGGTTTCATCAGCTTCCTTGCACAGTCTGCATTTTGTGTCATCTGCTGATTTTTCAATCCTTGCCTTAATTGCATTGGTTCTGATGGCTTGCTCCTGGGCTGCAAGAATCAGGCCTTCTGTCTCCTTCTTCAGGGTTCCATTCGTGAGCCATAACCAGGTCTTCTCCCTGTCAACTTTTCCTTCAATTTTGTCAAGGAACTGCCCATGCAATGCTTTGTTGTGCCAGCTGTCAGCTCTGGTTTGTAGTGCAGTTTTCTTGTACTGACTCTTTGTCTGTTTCCGATTATTGACTTCAATTAAAGCAGGTCCTTGGCTTTCCTTGACGTGTTCTGCCAGGGTGTGTTTTTCTTCTTCAGCTGATTGTTGTTGTTGTTATTATTATTATTATTATTATTATTATTATTATTATTATTTGAAACACAACAAGATGAGTTCACAGCAGACAAGATCACTCTGCTGGCTGTTGTATTGATGCAGGGGCAGCTCAACCCATTACGCAAAATAAGCATTTGCAGTATAGTTGATTTTGCCCAGGGGCGCTCTTGAGGCGCTCTTGGGGGAAAATAGACCTTGACATATGCGAGTTGTAGTTACTGGGATATATAGTTCACCTAAAACAGTGGTTCTCAACCTTCCGAATGCCGTGACCCCTCAATACAGTTCCTCATGTTGTGGTGATCGCCAACCATAACATTACTTTTGTTGCTACTTCATAACTGTAATTTTGCTACTGTTATGAATCGTAATGTAAATATCTGATATGCAGGATGTATCTTCATTCACTGGACCAAATTTGGCACAAATACCCGCTACATCCAAATTTGAATACTGGTGGGTTCGGAGGGGGGTGTATGCATTTTGTCATTTGGAAGTTGTAGATGCTGGGATTTAAAGTTCACCTACAATCAAAGAGGATTCTGAACTCCACCAAGGATGGGGTTGAACCAAACTTGGCACACAGAACTCCCACAACCAACAGAAAATACTGGAAGGGTTTGGTGGGCATTGACCATGAGTTTGGGAGTTGTAGTTCACCTACATCCAGAGACACTGTGGACTCAAACAATGGATCTGGACCAAACTTGGCACAAATACTCATGTGAACACTGATGGAGTTGGGAAATAGATTGACTTTGGAGTTGTCGTTACTAGGATTTATAGTTCACCTACAATTCAAAGAGTATTCTGAACTCCACCAACGATAGAATTGGGCCAAACTTCCCACACAGAACCCCCATGACCAACAGAAAATACTGTGTTTTCTGATGGTCTTTGGTGACCCCTCTGACACCCCCTCGCGACCCCCCAGGGGTCCCGACCCCCAGGTTGAGAAACACTGCTCTAGAATCTCTCACTGAACTTGCATCAACTGCAAAGCGGAGAGAAATGGATTATTATTATTATTTGAAACACAACAAGATGAGTCCATAGCAGACACTCTGCTGGCTGTTGGATCACATGTCGGACACTTCCCAAGTGTCTAGGACTGTGTGATGTATCGGCAAATAATGCGTGCAGATCCCAGTAAGGTGGCCTTTGCAGCTGGCAGATCATAGAATCATAAAATCAGAGTTGGAAGAGACCTCATGGGCCATCCAGTCCAACCCCCTGCCAAGAAGCAGGAATATTGCATTCAAATCACCCCTGACAGATGGCCATCCAGCCTCTGTTTAAAAGCTTCCAAAGAAGGAGCCTCCACCACACTCCTGGGGCAGAGAGTTCCACTGCTGAACGGCTCTCACAGTCAGGAAGTTCTTCCTCATGTTCTGATGGAATCTCCTCTCTTGTAGTTTGAAGCCATTGTTCCGCGTCCTAGGCTCCAAGGAAGCAGAAAACAAGCTTGCTCCCTCCTCCCTGTGGCTTCCTCTCACATATTTATACATGGCTATCATATCTCCTCTCAGCCTTCTCTTCTTCACTCTAAACATGCCCAGTTCCCTTAAGCCGCTCCTCATAGGGCTTGTTCTCCAGACCCTTGATCATTTTAGTCACCCTCCTCTGGACACATTCCAGCTTGTCAATATCTCTCTTGAATTGTGGTGCCCAGAATTGGACACATATTCCAGGTGTGGTCTAACCAAAGCAGAGAGGGGTAGCATGACTTCCCTAGATGGTAATCTTGTCAGCGCCGATTGTGTTTAAGTGCAGGCCAAGGTCTTTAGGCACTGCACCCAGTGTGCCGATCACCACTGGGACCCCCTTGACTGGCTTGTGCCAGAGTCTTTGCAGTTCGATCTTTAAATCCTCATATTGTGTCAGCTTTTCCAGTTGTTTCTCTTCAATCCTGCTCTCACCTGGGATTGCAACATCGACAATCCATACATTATTATTATTATTATTATTATTATTATTATTATTATTATTATGTGACAAAGTCAGGATGTGAGAGCTGGCCATGCAAACACGCTCTCCCTGGGCCCAAAGTTCTCAGTGGAGGCTGCCTTTCAGAATGCCACTCATTCAGAACCCATATTCTTTCTTTCCTATCTTTATTAAGGGCTGTTTTCCTCGCCTTCTCCCCCTCTCCCTGTAATACAAGAGCCAACTAGTGTCTCAGTTAGTGGAAGAGGGGGTGCAATGGGGGGGGGCACAAAAGAGGAGGAGGAGGAGGAGGAAGGGAACAAAGGATAAAAGTTTAATAAACGTGTGCTGTGTTGGGGATGACTTTGTGGCGACCTTTGTTGCAAATGGTCTATGCGCGCGGAATAATGGTCTCCTTGCGGAGAGGGAAATGGCTTAGCGCTATCATGGTTGCCTCGGTAACCATCAGAGTCTCCATCTAGCAGAGAGAAATGAGTTATGAAAAGGCTTGAGTGAAGAAGGGATTAACACATGATCCCAGGGACAGCGTGTCAATCAAAACCGGCGGAGAAATTACACTGCCGCATTTGAGACAGTTCGCCGGAAAGGCAGTCTTTCGAGGGATAGGGACAGATACCTCCAGATATCTACTATGGATGTATACATACATGCACACCTTATATATTAATGTATATGCATTTCACACAGGTAAGTGACCAGGTCCATGATGCATCTTGCACACCTATATATTCATATATATGGCCAGACCTGTTTTGCACGGATGCAGTTCCATGATATGACCGATCAATGTACATCCATGATGCATTATTGATTATAAATGAGGTCATGGCAAGAACATATCCCAGCCAAAGAGGCTGATAAGTATTATGGAGACAGCACTAGTAAATTACGAATTCAATCTTCCCTCCATATTTGCTGGTTTTAGGGACATAGGACCTCAGTGAAAACCTGTAAATAAGTGTTTCTCAACCTGGGGGTCGGACCCTGCTGGGGGTCACCAAGGGATGTCAGAGGGATCGCCAAAGACCATCAGAAAAACAGTATTTTCTGTTGGTCATGGGGAGTTCTGTGTGGGAAGTTTGGCCCAATATCTGTCATTGTGGGGTTCAGAATGCTCTTTGATTGTAGGTGAACTATAAACCCAGCAACTACAATTCCCAAATGTCAAGGTCTATTTTCCCCAAAATTCACCATTGTTCACGTTTGGGCATACAGAGTATTTGTACCAAGTTTGGACCAGATTCATCATTTTTTGACTCCACAGTGCTCTCTGGATGTCGGTGAACTACAACTCCAAAACTCAAGGGCAATGCCCACCAAACCCTTCCAGTATTTTCTGTTGATCATGGAAGTTCGGTGTGTCAAGTTTGGTTCAATTCCATTTGGTGGAGTTCAGAATGCTCTTTGATTGTAGGTGAACTATACATCCCAGCAACTACAACTCCCAAATGTCAATGTCTATTTTCCCCAAACTCCACCAGTGTTCACATTTGGGCATATTGAGTATTCATACCAAGTTTGGTCCAAAACATCATTGTTTGAGTCCACAGTGCTCTCTGGATGTAGGTGAACTACAGCTTCAAAACTCAAGGGCAAGGCCCGCCAAATCCTTCCAGTATTTTCTGTTGATCATGGGAGTTCTGTGTGTCAAGTTTGGTTCAATTCCATCTTTGGTGGAGTTCAGAATGGTCTTTGATTTTAGGTTAACTGTAAATCCCAGCAACTACAACTCCCAAATCATAGAATCATAAAGTTGGAAGATGTCTCATGGGCCATCCAGTCCAACCCCATGCCAAGAAGCAGGAATATTGCATTCAAATCACCCTGACAGATGGCCATCCAGCCTCTGTTTAAAAGCTTCCAAAGAAGGAGCCTCCACCACACTCCAGGGCAGAGAGTTCCACTGCTGAACGGCTCTCACAGTCAAGAAGTTCTTCTTCATGTTCAGATGGAATCTCCTCTCTTGTAGTTTGATGCCTAGTTTTCCAACAGACCTCACAACCTCTGAGGATGCCTGCCATAGATGCAGGTGAAACGTCAGGAGAGAATGCTTCTGGAACATGGCCATACAGCCCAAAAAACTTACAGCAACCCAGTGATTCCAGCCATGAATGCCTTCAAAAATACTTTTCTATCATTTGGCTTATGTGACAGACAGGATTTTCAATGGGACTGGGCTAAGTTTTAATTATGCTTTAACTTTATGTTTTCAACCAAACCATTATTTCATTGTTTTTTCAACTTCTGTCCAAATACTTTCTTCACTGTACCCATGCTTTCATTGCTCATAAGTGGCTGTAGATTCTTTACAGGCATCAAGACAGGTTATAAATTAAACAGACAACAAACAGAGAGTCAGCCATTCCTAAAGTGTTATGGATACATATTCCCAATTCACACCAAATGAGAGTAAATTACAGTTATTATTATTGTATTACTTCTGCTACACTTTGCCAGTGGAAGGATGGCTAACAATAATTAGTTACTATGATGCAATGGGCACCACTGAAAATTGGTGCGATGAGCCTCGTGATTGGAATGTAGTAAGAGAGGTGTATAGCCTATTTCTAAGAAATAGCCCAAACAGGCAACGAAGAGGAGTAGCACCATACAACAAGGATGTTTACGCCTGTGAAAAGATCTGTGACAAAAATCCAGGGAGTCAGGTTGGGAGCAACTGAGTAAAACTTAAAAGGGAAAGAAGATTCCCCCATGATAGTCTTACAAGCAAGCTAGTACAATGTAGGCTAGGCAATCCTACTCTTAGGTGGATTTGTAATGGATTGACTAAACAAACCCAATGTGACCCTTCTTAATCCCAGAAAAAATGACCAGTAGAGTGCCACAGGCTTCTGTCCTAGGCCTAGGATATCTTTATCAATGACTTGAATGATGATGCTGATCAAATTTGCTGGTGACATCCAATTGGAAGGAATAAGTAGTAGCCCAGAGGACAGGATCA